>CM052160.1:7653437-7692248 GCA_028455555.1 Augochlorella aurata | reverse complement strand
GTGTGTGTGTGTGTCTTTCTCTCTGTCTCCTGCGCGGTCGCTTGTTCCCTTTTCGGACGGCAGTTAGTAAACGTAAATCTGAGAGGGCAGACGCACGTGCTGGAAAACCGGCGAGAGCGCCGACAGAGATTAACTTTTATGGTCAGCGAAACGAGTGGCTCTCTCGTGAATGCGTTATACTTATAACGGCGACGCTGCCCCCCCCCCACCCCCCTCGATGATGCCTGCGACGATGGCCAGGCTTTAATAACGAACTGGCGGCGGGGTCGTAAACCCGCTGCCGGACATTGTCCCGCCGCCCGTCTACCGAAGTGTCTTCCTTCGCGTTCCGATCGATGCGCGACACTTGTCTTCCCGGCGACCAATGGACGAATTATCAGGGAAAACGCGCTCGAAAGTACATAAACGCTGTGCGCTCCACCGCAGACCAGCCTTTCCAGCGAACTCTTAAAAGCGCTGCTCTGCCAGCCGACGACGTCGCTATTGCTTCTAACGCCTGAAACGCGATAACGTTCCACGGAAATCGCGTTACGCCTTACTTCGGTCGGCTTTCTCCGCGAAAATCATTTTTGCGTTCGGTTTCATTCGATTCCGATTGCCGCATCGCCCTTCCACCGCGTATAGGCTGAGCGGAAATTTGCGAAAGTTCGCTGCTTAGCTCGCAATTCGGTCGCCGAGTGCAACCAATTTTTTGCTCCACTCCTCTGTCGACGATGGATAACCCAGAGAGAACGTCAGATTTTATGCCGCTCTATAAAATTGCAACGCGCATTTAGCGACATTTGTTTAGCGAAATTATAACTTTTACAGAGAATACGTTGCATTTAATGCAGCGTGGAAAATAAATGTAACCGTGAACTCGAAGCTAGTTCCGTTTGAAATCCAAAATTACAGTAATTTTCGCACATATGAAATTGAACCTATTGGCACAATAATAGCAATTTTAGCAATATTTTAAATCTATATAAATTTGATACCGTCGTAATTATTTGGAAACGTGATTGTATGTGGAAGACTGGTAGCAAACCTGCCGGAATGTTTGAATGTTTTATACGAAAAATTTGCGTATACTTCGAACACTTGTAGTTCCCATGAATCTCGCGATCACTTGGAATCCAACATTACGGCAGTGATAACGATGAACTGCGAACGTAAAACAGTGTACTATAATTGTAGCGAACACGAAATGCGGCAGATGTAAACGCGTTTATTTCCCATTACCATAAAGATTGCTCATTACGGGCGAACGGTTGATAAAAGCTGATGGTTACCGGTTTAATTTCTATTGCCAATCGTTCGTAGTTTACTTGCCGATTTCTCGGCGCCTGCAAAGGTTTCCGGCATTGTTGCGCGCGTTTTGTTGCGCTCGTCGCCGGATCGAGCGAATACTGCGAAACCGGGTCTCCGTCGGCGAAGGAGAAAGATATTATTCTGCAGTTTCAACGAAACTCGTATACCGGAATGGGACAGAAATAATTCATGCGGCTACTGACTCCACAACTTTTATTATATCGCCGTAAAATATTGCTATCTCTTTTCATTAACCGCGCGGAGTCCGGGCAAGCCGTGTAGATTATCGAGCACGCTGGTCACGAAAGAGTATGTTGTTCGTAGATTACGGATTTTTATGCACGCACAGCGTTTTGAAACTTTCTCCAACGTTAACGAGCTCTCTGCTCGATATTTCACCGCGAGCGATCTTACTCGAAAAAAGAAAATATTGCCCTTATCTTGGTTTTCTTCGAGTTAACCCCTTGACGTACTTCGACTCGCGATAATGATTTTTAGTAATATTCTGTAATATTATTGTAATTATATTGTAATGTTTAGTAATAGGCGATGTTATTCCGTTCTCTTAAGCAGGAATAATATTTAGTCCTCTTGCCACGAGTATTTAAGCATTTAAGTGAATGTAAGCAAACACGGTAAATATAAATTTTCTTCTTCTTCTAAGAAATTCTTCCTGGAATATTTAAAATAATTGTAGAGGCTTCTGGTTAACAACGCACCTTTAATCTTGAACACAGTTATGGTACTATAATACAATAATGGCACGTCAAGCTATGTAACAGGAATGTCACGCGTATGTAAACATGACCACGGAAGTAATTAGCACAGTCAATAGATGTCGTGAATAGTATCGCATTTCAATAATTATTACAATCGAAAAGGTGTTCAACGTTGTAACTTGGAAGGAAATGGTAACGAAAGGAGTTAATCTCTCTGAAGATCGAAAAATACGCATACGCATCGCTCTTCGAATCTCGAAATCGTCTGCCTTCCGTAAAATGTTTGTCAGAGACTGGAATTCGAACGGAGGATAGCGAATTTTATTTTCGCTGTAAGTTTACTTTGGAGATTAAATACCGGGACCAGAAAAAATATTGGGCTATCGGAAAAGTTGGAATTCTTTTTGAGTTTTTTAACCGGACTGCGCGGAGATTCCACGCTGGTGGAACAATGCCGCCTATCCGCAAGATGGCGAGGGATTATCCGTCGGAATGCCGCACATTTGTTTTCATTCTATTATCGGAAAGGTTTAAAATAAAGCTTCCGATAAACGCTCCGGAAGAGTTTGAAACTCTCGTGGCGACACAATGGTATTCAATTCAAACTCGAAAGGACCGAGTAATTGCCGCAAAGTGGCGCGGAATGAAATCCGGGGTAATCGGTGCAGGCCATATTTTCCTGCACCTTCGCGTTCGTTAATCAACACGACCCACTGTTATCGCAATTCTTTGCGTGTCGTTGCGAAACTTAATGCTAGAACTATCGGAGCAGTCGAAACAACAAAGTCGTCGAGAACGATCGACCGAGATCTCCGTTTCCAGAATCTTGCAATTTTTATCAAAAATCTGGAAAACCAATTTTTAGTACTCGGTGGTGCCAATGTTAACCAATTCGCTATCGCGACCTCCTCGAAAGCGTATACGTAAAATGTATCATAAAATGTGAGCGATGTAACGATGACCAACGCAGCATAGTATGTATGTACTTTGTTTTCACTATATATAATCTTTCCATAATAACTATTTCTATTTTTTTATTTATTCGTTTTATTTTGCGTTGGCCTTAAAATATTCAAAACCTCTTAAAATTTACGAACATATTAAAGTTTCCACTAAAATTACAATTTCAACGTCAAATCCGCCCGCATGACGAGTATACTCGTCCTAACACAAAATATTACCATTGTTCCTTCGTGACGAGCATACTCGTGATATACAGCTAATTGTAAAACATAAACGAGTGTTTAACTTGCGAGTAGAAAATAGCGAGCAGAGGTAAAATGAATTGAGAACCCAAGAGGAGAACTTCTTTTGGCGAAATTAGCGTGCGCAAGGAGAACGATAGCAGCACTTCGACATCGGGAACGTCGAGCAGGAACCAGCTCGCCGTAAAATAGACTTCTGCCAGCGGGTTCGCCAAATATTTCCGTGAGTGCGCGTCGCGTCGTTCGTCATCATCGCAGGACGGTCGTTCGTAGAACGTCCGAAAAAAGGAGTGGATAGAAGAGGCAAAGAAACCTCGGGATGGTCTTTCGCGGGATCCCGTCGTCGGAGGGACAAGAAACTGGGCGAACTTTTTAAGCGAGCACCGAAATAATGAATTTCCACGGCGAAACTAAATTACCTACCACTCGGCGAACGATCGCGAGCGCCGCGATCCGTGCTTGATCCACGTTCGCAAGCCCGGTGTTTTCATTTCCCCGGTGATTCAGAAATTGTTGATTCAACCTGTCGCGTAGGAAATAAATGAGAAAAGCAGTTTCGGCACGGTTCAAGCCAGGTATCTCTTCCTGATTCTTAATTAGATTCGCATCGATCACCGACCAGCGAGAGTATCGAGCGGCGAGGACAGGTAAATATCAAGAGGATAATTACAAAATCAACTTCTGGCCGATTGACGACGACAGCCAAAATAAATCGAACCGGAAAGGATTAATGTAGTAATACGAGACGCGGTTGCACCCGGCGTGGTGGACTGAGCGCATCCGGTGCATCGCGGGTGCAGGAACCCGGCAGATATGCGCTCTCGATCATCTGTAATTGCGACGATACAGCCTCGCGATACCGCGCGCCATTTATTCTTCACAATGTCGTCTTTCCGTTTCACCTCCGCGCCCCGATACACATGCACACATGCATATTACACATGCACATTACACATGCACCGGGACAGCAGATAGAGTCCGGATTTAACGATCCACCGCGGCGGAACGCATGCCAATTTATACGGCGGTATAGATCGGAACATGTTTCCCTTGAACGACGATAAAAACCGGACAGCGAAAACGAAAGAAACGACTGGAAACCGCCAACGCGACGGTCTCGTTGAAACGACGGCCTCCCATTCTCTCTCTCTCTCTCTCTCTCTCTCTCTCTCTCCCTCTCTCTCTCTCTCGCTCTCGCTCTCGCTCTTTCTCTCTGGCCGGTAGAAGTCCCGACACCGCTTCGGGCCGAATAAAAAAATATTAGATCATCGATCGACGGCTCGTGCGTCTCTTGTCGGAGTCGATCATCGACGGCGTCGCGCGCCTGCTAATTAATCCCTGTCGATTTCGCGCGACTCGACTCGATGGTCGACCGATAGCAATACCAACAACCGGGTCATCGATCGCGAAGAACCTGCCTTTTTAAACCGTTACACGGACGTCTATTGTATTCGCGTCTAACCAACGATCGTAGGCAGTAATTAGCAGGTCCGGTTGGGCATTCGCTGTATAAAGTTTCCTTCCTCGGCACGCAAGTTGTTGTGTTTGGTTTCTCCGATGATTGTTCGGATATCGGTGGGCGGAGCTGATCGTAATTGTGGGTGCAATTAGATGTGCATTCTCCGCATACGCTTAGACCGCAGCGTGCTCGAACGGGAAATCGAAACGGTCCGTTTCGAGATGTTCATTCTCGAGTCGTTAAACACATTCTTTTCCAATCTGGCGTTCTTAACCTGCCGAGCATTAATAGACGGCTCTGTAAGTCTCGAGATTTTTACGAACTCAAATTGTAAGATTGACTTTTTTATTACAGTGTATGCTTCAAATAAGAAATTCATTAAATCATTCATTATGGTAGAGTCGTTATAATTATAACAATTGTAAAACAGACATATGACACCGATTATTACTTCGAGAGGCGCGGTAAGTTAGTAGTAAATCGTTCATACATCAGTCGCTATGCGATAGATTTGAAGGCACAAATGTAACTCCGTCGTACAGTGTACCATTCAGTCTCTACCACAAGTTACATTTTTCTTCCCTGCGTTCGTTTGACTTACGAACATAGGGATGGAGTGGTACCGAATTCGTACAATACTTTAACATGAATTTACCATAGGTCTCGGAGCAGTGGAAGCTGCACGCAACGTGCATTTTGTAGTTGATCTTCGAAGCTACGAATTTACCTCTGAGTATATTTTTCAACAACTGCGGTCGAGTGTGTTGTCTTGAGCGTGTACTTCGAGGTACATAAACTTCAATGTACCAGACTTCAATATACCACTCTTCAATGCATCAGGCTTCAATATAACGATCTTCAATGTACCAGATTTCAATGTAACAAACTTGAATGTACTGCAGACATCCCCCGAATGATATCAACGAAAAAAAAACAAAAACAGTTAAGGCATGATGTTTCACCTGATCTGTCGGCTGTACCGCGACACAACATACGTAATCACGTTCATACAAGACGCTTGACGAAAGCGTGGGATCGCGAAGACCTGACCTGGGAAACAAAGGAGTCGGCTCTTTTCAGCAAAGCCGTCATATCCGCGACGATACTTTTGTGCAGCGGTGCAACTGCATAAACATCCGCATAGTCAGTACCAGGAATCGGGGTCGGCAGCGTTGCGTGAACGCTTCTGTATCGATACGGTCGCGTCGAGCTTTTCAGATCGAACGTCAAGCTTCGTTGGACCGTGAGGAGGAATAGGAAGGCGGGGGAGGGTCAGGGTAATCAGTTTTTCATTCGGCCAGCCAATCCGTCGTTCAGCGGGCATATCGAGCGTCCATGATCGGATTACATCGAGTAGAAATCTTTCGGTGGAGGCTCGAAAACAAACAGGGATTACCTTTTTCGCGAATTTATCGGTACCGATTCTACATAAACCGTTCCTGATTCCACCTCCTCCTCCGCTCGCGTCCCCTCCTCCCGCCGCCTGCCCCCCTCGCGCCCCGTGCTCCAGCGATGCTCGAGCGTCGAGTGCAATCCAGACGAACGTCGAAATACCGCGGTGGAAATAGGCGCCGGCAACGAGAGTATAATCAATTCCCCCTTTATCTCGCGTTCCATTTCTCTAATCCATCATTTCGTTCGCAAATTAATGCCGCACGCTCTCCGCTAGCGGCACGGCGCGGTGCTGAGCGGGGCTGAGCGGTACTGAACGGTGCTGAGCGGTGCAGAGCGGTGTGGAACGGAGCGCATTCCAAGAGAGAGAGAGAGAGAGAGAGAGAGAGAGAAAACCACCCCTTACACGCTCGACGGGGTTTTCCAGCGAAAAGGCGGCCACCGGCCAGATTGTGTTAATTAAACGCGGACCCCGCGTCGGCTTAATGGACGAATCGACGCGCCACGCAACTCCGCTTCGCGTTGGCGAGAACCGGAAATCTGCGCTCGCCCCCGGCCAAATATTCGGCCGTCGCGCGTCGATCGCGGCATAATCACCGACACGAAGCCCGCTCCACCGCCTTACTAATGCGCGCCGATTTTATGCGGCCGGGACGCGGAGACCGCCCGCGGTCACTCGAATCCGCTCGGCGATTTTAATTTACCAATTGCAACCCAGCTGCCACGAAAACCTCCATGCAGGTGTCTCCATGAAGGAAGCTCGAAAATCTTTCTACCATTGTGCATTTCGATGTCATATCTTCGATATCGAAGTCCCAAATATTTCGCAATTTATTACAATTATTGTTCCCCATACTTCACAATTGTTCATCAACCCTTTTCGTGTTCTTGCGTAAAATTTACTCGAGTACGGTCTTGTTACCAAATGACTAGAAAAAACAGCAAAATGCAAACACAATCGAAAAATTAAATCGCATTGCTATTTTGAATTCAGTTTCTTAAAATTCTTTCATTTCTCTTTCTTACAATTCAGTTAAGGAGTTTTTATTTTGTATAAAAATCCGCAGTCTATTTATAACACAAATGATTAAATTTTAAAAATTATTAATATAAATTGCCATTGAGGAACCATTCGAATCGCGCATTCGTTCCGCACTCTTGTATCATATCTCTCTGTCTCAATGGCATGCAACAGCAACACGATACGAAGATAGGGATCGAATGAATAGGAATCCTTGTAGGACGAAGTTCATCAACGGAACAAAAACAAACGCGGAAACATATTGCTCGGGCGTTTCAATTTTCTAGCGTTTTTAACAGTCTTCCATCGCTTCCGTTTTCGCTTATCGGAGAACGTTATTACAACGAGCGGCTTCGTGACCTAACAGCTAGCTCGAATTTCGCAGAATTTGCAATAATGGCGCGCCGCAGGAAGGGAGCCGCGGAGTTTAGCAAGACGTTCTAACGGCCCCGACGTTACGGGGCACTTGCACGACGAGCTAGGTTACGCGAGCGACTCTCTCCCTCTATATACGTATGCGTTTTCTGCGTCGGTTGGTAGTAAATCGCGGAAGTGGGATACGGAACCGGTGGTTGAGGCTTTACGAGTTAGGCAACAAAGGTGAGAGAAGGATTCCGAGCGCCTTGTTTTACGTTTAACCGACCGTCGAGTGGGAACGAAGGAACACTCGTACTTGCGAACGTCATAACGAAAACGTAGGCAATTGTTTCGAATTTGTTACCCGATGCTGCTGCTTCGTTTCCTTTTTTTTTTGCTGTTCGTTTGCGGTACCGCCGGCCGTAATACAAGGTTACTAACGAGCCAGAAGCGAGCGCCAGGATTCGCCGAGAATGTTTGGCCAAAGTTTAACCGTGCGGTCCACCGATCCTAACGCATCGCCGGCTCTACCTGGCCGCGCGCGCTTTTCCATGAACAGAGTTCTCGAAAAAAGCAATTACGAAACTTCCATAATGATCATCTGGGGAGAACTGAAAAATAGTGGACCCGCTCGCGACCGCACCTGCGAACGCCTCGGAGGGAAACGCTCCGCGACCCGGCCGTGTCGTTGAATATTATTTAATCGTCGTTCTACTAGCAGACCGCATCGAACGATCCCCAATTACGGCGAATCGCTCGCTAGGAAAGTAGTTGCCGCAATTATCGAACTTTCCGGAGAGATTCCGACCGTTGGCCCCGAATGCTCCAAGGATAGATCGACTTTAGGTATCCTGTTTCTTTTTTACCCAGTTCAGGGAATCCTCGATATCCTCGCCGAGTCTCGTTTAACTCGTCAAACTGGAAAACTGAAGGAGATTTTCATCCCTCCAGTCATCTATTTACCGACGGACACTAAATTATCATCGTTCGGATTGTTGGGTCAGGCCCCATCATTTCCCTGTGAACTTTAAAGTGCATGCAATAAATTCGACAATATTTCTAAACGTCAGTATTTTCATAAGTTTATAGGACGTGGAGTTTCTACGTATTTTTTATAAGCTATAAAATGATTACAACAAGTCCTACAAAGTCAGCTTTAACAGGTCTGTAACGGGTCCCATAATTTTTTTATTTGCTCCAAAATAGTTTCCAGGATCCGACAATGTTTCCATAGACTCTAGGAACATTTTCTGCGAGTTCAAACATTTTCTAATGGACACCGAACGTCGTGCGACGCTGTTAATTGAACGGGAAGTCTCGGGGGAATCTCATGGATCCCGGGACCACTAATGAAGCGTTAATGTAGGCGCTGGCCATCAAAGACTGATTGCTAATCCGCAAGATGTCCCGTCGCGCTATGCCAAACGCGCCAGGAATTTTCGAACGCGTTCGACCGTCAATGAGACGCCGCGTCGCGTCGTTTGCGTTGCTTGTCCTGCCAAAGGGATTGGTTTTGCTTTTGTGGAAGTTTCACCTTTTCACGTTCAGCTCTTTAACCCCGGTCGCGTACCGCTCGAGTGAATTTGCCACGGTAACAAAGCTTTGCTTTCCATCGCGTTCCTCGATGCGGAAATATAGGAATTAATGTAATACCGAATCGTTTATATCGGTACATTAATGTCTTAATTGGATGGCAACTTTCATCCCATTCCACGCAGCGAGCATTATCATTAATGCGGCGATTACGCGAACACCGCGGGATGATCAAACGATCTATTTTTACGAAGAACCACCGCGATATTATTGTTGATTACGCTAAATATCTGTTCTCTTTCTGTGATCATGGGTCGGATCTGAATGCACCTCGTTCTTACGCAACCTTCTATAGTCTGTCTGCTCATTGTGGTTTGTACAATGAAAGCTCCGGCCAATAAAGTCGTTGTTATGGCGACGATAATTAAAAGCCTCGGTTGCGTCTTCCGCTAGTATCCGGACCCCTTCTTCGATGGTGCATTTTCTCTAGCCTGTCCCATGATCTCGATCACGTTCCACGCGGGGCATCTATCATTTCGATCGCCTCTATACGAGGCTGACAATCGTAAAGATTCAAATCTGCCAACTGCATATTTCACCTATAAAACTTCTATTTTGTTAAACCAAAGATCGTACCGATGCCGTGGATGCTTTATTGGTTCGATCTACAGGATGATTCCATGGGAACTTATAGCTCGTCTATAAAACTCTGATTTTATCGCAAACACGGTTCTAAAACTGCGAACACTTTGTGGAATCGATTCTGTGCAAGACTATAACGATGGCTGACTTGTGTAAGTTTCATTTCATTAAGACTGGCGTTGCAGCACTGTGGTTATTTTATGGACTTGGTCAAACGGCTAAAGCGCTAAAAACCCAGAATCCCATGATCATTTGATCTGTTTAACAGGATGCATCAGAATGGAGAATGCCGGAGCCGTTTCAAAACCTTTTCAACCCGAGTTTTTTTCATTGCGTTACTTTTACGCTAGAGATCGACGATACTAAGCCGATGATAACTACATGTCGATTTTGGAAGCTGTGCAACGACTTCGAAAATTGGAATACGTGTTCCATCAGTTTTTTTCAGTAAACGTTTAAATGTGAGGTTGTTGTCAAGTTTGACGAATTTTAAAAATATTAATTTAAGATTAATTAAAATTTTTAAAAAATTAATTAAATGAAAAATCATCGTAAGACGATGGCATTTGTTTTTATATGCCCGTACATATTCAATACATAAATAAATAAATTACAACTTGAAAACTGTAATTTGAGATAATGTTTCTGGATTTCAAGTTTGACGCACCCTCACCACTATAACTTCACTGAATTATGGCCAGTCAAAGTTGGCCAATTCTTATCGAAAATTTGTCTATGCTGTAATTTGTATAATGCTAATTTTGAGCAATATATACACAGTGCGGCCGAATAACATGTACAAGCGGATACGAGGTAGTTCCTTATGAAAAACTAAGAAGAAAATATGGAATAAAATTTTGTCATTTAAGGCTTAGTTTTCGAGAAAATCGATTATCTCGAGCTGGAGGAGACTGTAAAAATTTGCCGGCTCAGTGGCGCAGGCTGGGCGACGACAAAGTTCGAGCAGCACGTTTCCACGGGTAGTCAGTAAATCGGGACATCTGACGTCGGATCGTTAAGGAGGCCGTTTATCGGCGAGAGGCGGGTTCGGTCGATCTGCCCCGAGGCCGTCGCGCCGCGGCGTTTCAACCGTTTCAGTTCCCCATTATCTCGGTAATTAGCGACCGATGAACACTTCCGATAGCAGATTTTCAGCAAGTAATTAGATAAGAGCCGCGACACCGTTATTTCTAGGCCAGCACCCGTGCCGATAAACGGGAACCGCGAAAATAATGAACAGCGCGACGCGCCGCACCTCGCCGCGCCGGTTACCGAAAGTCACCGGATGCCCCGGGGCCAGACTATGGCTCTTCGCGATCGAACCACGTCGACGCTACCCACGATCCGATCTGCCCCGAACGCACATTTACCTTCGCCTGGGGTCGCGCGCATCAACGTGCCTTCCGTCGACCCGTGCATACGCAAATATTATAATTTCTATGCTAATACTAATAGGGTGAGGTTGAGACTTGGCCGACCCAAGGCACGTTGCGATTTTGCTATCGGCCGCGTTATCGCGCGTCGACACCGACCATCTTTCGCAGTCGTTGGCCTTGTAGGAACGATTATTTTTCCGGAAATTGTCATGCCCTTTAATCCTTCGATTGCGGCGTACTCTCGGATGGAAGCATTAATACAAATGAAGCGAAATAGACAGTCGCTCACTGTACCATTTCTACGTTCTGTGTGTGTATCTGGAGAAATATTGAGATATCAAGATATCTATATTTATGTACATATTTCATTATTTTCGAAAACCAAATTATTATTGGAGAAATGAAACTTTAAATGCTTTTTTCTGTAAACTTGATTATTTAGATATATCTCGGTATTACATTATAACAGTGAAATGTCTTCATGAAACCTCCTGAAACTCTTCCATAGTGCGTTTGACCCATGCGACTGGTAATGGCGAACGCGTGAAGCCATCCTTTGTTTTCCTCGACTGCTGGCCGATCGATTGTTCAGATTCGCCCGTAGAATGAATCGTCGGGATCGGTTTCATCAGCACGCGAGCCACGTACGAAAAGAAAGTTAAGTTCCAGGTTAAGTCGTCGGAACGGAGTACCGGAGGTTTCTTCCCTCCGGCACAGCGCAGCGGCACCATGGACCGCGCAGCCCCCCATTACGAGCGCTCCTGGAATCCTGTGATTAGTTTCCCCGGTGTAGTCATACTTTTTTCCCAAGTTTCTCAATCCTCTGAGAGGAAAACATTTGACCGCGTCCCGACAATCAGAATCGCCGGGACAAACGACGATTTTCACGACAGCAGTTGCACGACGACGCGACGAGAATCCCGTCGTTCACGTTTATTATTCGCGCTTACAATTATACAACTCACTCTCGCCGCATTCCACTTTTTTCCTGTCGGGATTATGGTCGCATCGACGGGCCGACTGTTTGCGACAACTCGGGAGACCCGAGGTTCACTGAGCCGATAAATACTCAGCCCGCTGTCTTTTCTATATGCAAATCGGTTCAACTCGCTGACTGAACGTAACGAAGTCGAGATAGCAATTTATATTTCAATTAGGATAATTTCGCTGTTTTATACGAAGTCGGTGGAAGTTTTGACGATGGAGGTTTATTACGGAAATACCGAGTTACCGTTACTTCTGAGAAGACTGTTCATTGTTATAAAGAACGTCCATTCTTGTGCGTTACTTAAAGTTTTTGCACTAGATTGCCATACATTATTTAACATTTGACAAGTGGAAACATTGCGGTGAACAAAAATAGAGAGATATTCGATTCAACAACGCCTCTTCATTGTTAAAATTTACTACAAATTCGGTGAAAAATTTACAGAAATTGCACTTGCAGGACATTGAAGAGAGAACTGTCCACTAAACATGCAAACGAAAAGAATAATTAACAAATTTGAAGAAAGTGGTTCACTTGCAGACAAAGTTAGTAAACACAACATCATCATGATAATGTTTTCTTCGTGCCTATTTAAGTGCCGTTTGATCGCGATGCATGCAAGAAATATGATCAACGATATAGATCCAAGGGAAATTCGCAATGAGTAAGCGGGATCGACGGACGGTATTCGCGGTAGATGATTTATTCCGATTGCGCCGGGAATGCCGGTGAAAAATCACGTAAAATTTGCACGTTCGGAAACGGCGCGGCGATCGGACGTCTCTGTGAATGTCGTGGGCGTTAATGTCTCCCAGGGCCCCGGTACGGTATGGCTTCTAGTGGATCCTCCCGAAGTGAGATAGCTGGAGAAAAAGGGGATTGTTCGCGCCTAATGACCCGCGCGGTTATTCCACGTACTCGAACGCGTTCTTAGATCATTTACACGCCACTGGGAAATAAACTCCACGGAGAAGTTTGCTGGTGGCCGAAGAAGCTGCTGGGAAGACAGAGAGAGGGGGGAGGGAGAGGGAGAGGGTGAGTGAGAGAGAGTGAGAGAGCATGTTCCGATTTCTTGGTACAATTTGATGCGAGATCTCTCCTTCACCGGTCGTTTGAAGGAGTTGAAGTCGCTCATTCATCGGTCTCGCCGGGCTTTTCAATCGCCTTCTTCTCCGCGATTCTTTTTTCCCTGCGCCTCCTCCCTCGCCTCCTCCTCGTCCCGTTCGCGATACCGCCGTTCCGCACCGGTTTTACACTCTCCCTGGTTCCGAGATCCGCATTCGCTAATGAAAGATATTGTGATTCCGTAACGATCGCCATCGATTCGAAATACCTCGTTTGTCCGCGCATCTTGCCGATTGTTCTGCGCTTCGGCGTATCGATTGACAACGATGGACGCAGCCACATAGACCTAACGAGCTTGATGCTTTTCAGGAACAATCACCCATCGGCGAATAACAGAAAATCATTACGTTTCTTACTGTAAATTCAAATATAACCGAATTGATGAGCGAGAAGACGACCGTTCGTGTAACAATACACTCAACTCTTTGCAGTCAATGCCACTTTAACTCGAAATCCGAAATAATTTTTCCGATCTATAGTATTCCCATTTTATATAACCTAATGCATTTTATACATATGAATTTGGTGACTCGTGCAACAGTTACACTTTTAACAGTTTTTTAAATACAAATAAATTTTATATTGTAATATTACAATTGTTTTGAAATATAATATGACATTTTTAGGGTTAATCAGATACGACACTGGATTAAATCATTACTGATCTTTACGGTAGCCTTATATTCTTTCCCTGAATCATATACAGATGAATCATTCACGTGAAAATGTAAACAAGGTCCCGTTTAGCATCGTTCAGAATAGAGACCTTCAACGTATCGAAACATGGTCGAGTTTGGCAGCATCAGCGACGGAGAACCATCGGCACTATGACTCGAATAATCCAGAGATCGCGAGGGGAAGCTATAAATTCAGTTTACCGAAATTCTCACACAATTTGCCAGCAGGGCGTGGAAAGGGCGTTAAGGATGGCTGGGCGTCAACTATCGAGGCAACCCAGTATCTTTTTTCGGACGGTCGATAGCTCGCAGAACTCGGCGAGGCAGGCGCCGTAAATTACAAAGGCGGGTAGTTGATTTGACAATGCGCGCGGCGGAACGTTAACAACGGGGAATGTTTGATGGGCTTGTACGAGAGCACGGCTGGAACTGTCGTCGCGCGGTATGTAATTCGTGCGGGAGACAGGCGCGTTCATTAGAGGCAAGGAATTGCGGAAAAATGCGCGCGACCGCGAGGCCTCCCCGCACCTCTGGCCCCTCGCAAAGGTAAGCAAATAAGGAGGCAGGCGAGCTCTCGCTCCGCTGCGGCACGGCGTTATGGAGACACACGTAGGATTCGTTTCCGGATGCTCGCGTCCGTCCTCTGCGGTTAACGCGGCTCGTTTATCAAAGCCCTCGCCGCGCTGTTACGCGAAACAGCGCTGAAATTCATCTCAGGGTGCTCCGACAGCCCGCAGGTATGGCGCCAAATTACCTGTTTTCTGTATCACCGACGGCACGTGGCGTCGCATGCGTTGCCATAAGACATCGATGCTCCAAACGGAATGTTACCGTGCCTCCAACTATATCCTGGACGTTAAACCCCTTCAGCGGAAATTATGTACACCGCCCGCATACTATTTCCTGCGCTAAACGCGACACGTTTCAACCGTTTAATCGTCGCGCCCAGGCATAACTCGGCGTTAATAAAAAATTTTCCGCTCATATTTTGTGGATAGGGCGAGTGTGTCCATTCATGTGCTCTCCTCTCTGGCTACTGTGCCATCGCAATAATTTTACTCATATTTAAAAATAACATTATTTTCTTTTCTTTATTTTAAAAAAATTTAATATGTGTAAAAATTTAATTGCCTTTGCTTTATTTTCGAACATAATTAACTACATACTTATCGAATAAGATATATGAAATTGTTCTATTCAAAAATCGACTAAATTTTCCTAGTATAACAGATAAATAAAGAGTTTATTGATATTAAGAAACTATCGTGAAGCTATTTTCATAGTCTCTACACTCCAGTTTAATTCATCGCGGAACAAAGCGTTTGCAATGCTAGAAAAACAGCAATGTTAAGCCTGTTTTTTACCAGCGGCTGTCGAAACCAGAAAACTCGGAATTTTTTGGAGCCGTGAGTGGTGGCGGACACTTCAAAAACGGCAGAAATACAACTCCGTCCCATCGAGGTGTGCGAATATCGTGCAAAACTTACTATTACGTCCGGTGTACAGGCAAATAATACACGCCGTTCAAGCCGCAACCATTGTGTCGCAGTTATAGAATCGACGGTATACAAACGTAAAACTGTAGGTATTTCGTAGGATTTGAAAAAATTCGATCTGCGACAGAATAAATTAGAGCAGGAAAGCTTGTCTTTCGAATTACAGGAATCTCGCGGACGCGCGTTGTGCGTTCAAAGGATAAATGGGCGTCGCAGCGAAAACGGCAAGTTTTAAGTAAATTGGACGACCGCTTTTTCAGACATCGCGTCATCCAATTAGAAAAATGTCGTTTCGTCGTGGTCGCGTTTAAAGTTTCAACGGACGGTTTCAAAGTGCACGAGCGGCGCACGGAGACCTCCGGAACTGCCAATATTTCGGATTTATTTACAATACTTCGAAATTTCACGAGCACGGGGTTTCATAAAGCTGCGCGAAAAATGCGAGTAGCACTTTGAAGCCGCGTCGAGATGGAGAGCTCTTTGAAGAATCTTGGATTTCGGTTTGCGACGACGAGGACTTTGGCCGGCGGAGAACGGCGCCGGAATCGATAGGACCTTAAGGGTGCCGTCCTCGATGGCTCGAGGGATACTGTAAGAACGCCGTAAGCGTTCTATGAAAATTCCAATCACCCCGTAGCGCTGAATTTTTAAATAACAGCTTCGATCGGATTTCGAGCGCGCGATACTCACTATCTTCCGGCGCGATCGCGATCGCCGCGAGGAAACGGGAATCGGAAATACTTTAATCCCATCTGGTCGTTCGTTATTTAAAGCATTTGCGCCGCCCTAAAACCTCGCGATTACTCTGCCTTCTCTCTCTCTCTCTCTCTCTCTCTCTCTCTCTCTCTCTCTCTCTCTCTCTCTTTCTCCCTGTCTGTCCCTCTCTTTGAAAAGTGGGCGCGGCAAAAGGTCTCGTTACTTTACGCGCGGTCGGGCAACGCGACGCTTCAAAGAGACGACAAACCTGTATTTCACGCGTCGATGGCCCTGATGCGCGAGAGAATGCGAGAAAGAATGAGAATGTATGTGTACATGAGAGAGAGAGAGAGAGAGAGAGAGAGAGAGAGAGAGAGAGAGAGAGAAGCCGCATGGAAGGAACAATAAATATTTGAAATTTATTGCAGTGTCGTTCTACGGGGCGAGCTACATTCATCTCCCGGTCCAAGAAGCCAAGGGTGCGACCGATATCAGCTTCCGGTTCCGAACTCATCTCGCGGACGCTATGCTGCTGTTGGCCGCCGGCAAGACGGATTACTGTCTGATCAAACTCGAAGCCGGCAGATTGAAGGTTCGTTTGCCCTGAATGCTTGCTTCTATTAATAGGCTTTCTGTTTTCGGGGCCCGTCTTGGTCGTTAACCAACCGCGCGTGACGCGCCACCAATCCGGATCTACTGCATCTTCGATCGTGATCCGACGATGCTGCGCTACCTCCACCGTCACGTCTCTCTCAGACCGCGATATCTACGCGAAATCGTCTATATTCTGTATTACATCTTTGTTGATCGGTATCAGTAAATTTCGCGAAATTGTTCGGACTGAGAAGTCGACATAAATTCAAGCGGTTTTGATCTCATTCGCTGTTGAACCTATTTCTATTTTACTCCGGTGTCTGGATAGTAGGCTATGAAAATTCAGGTCTGCAGCTACGGTTTGTTCATCGCTGTGCAATCTCTTTGAAAAGTATGTACATTACTGTGATTATACACTTTTATGATACATGTAATTTAGTAAGGATATCAAAGTGTATATCCTTTTTAACCAGTTAGCTGTTTTTGACAAGTATGCTCGTTAAGAAATGGCAACATTTTCTGTTATGATCAGTGCACTCGTCAAAAATAGCTAACTGGTTAATAAAGTGGCTACAAAGCTTTCAAGTCTTTTATTCATATTTTAATTTGATTTTACTGTAGCCGGCTGATATTTTTTTCCATTAGATAATTGCTTACGTTTGTACACCAATCTAGTAAAATGGATAAAATCGAAGAAAAGTTGCACTATAAAATAAGTAAGAGAAGAAATTACATACATTATAGATTTCCAAGCGTTTAAAGAATTCGAAGAGCTTCGAAAATCTTTCAAATATCAGCAGTGATATGGAATTTTTGAAGACCGGTTGTTGCATGCTCGACCTTGATCTTCGAAGTTAACCTCGCGCAAACGAAATTTCCTGAAGCAACGACAAGCTGCGCGTTCATTGGTCGCGTCGTTGCCCTAAGCTCTCTGTCTGCTTCGGATAGCTTCTGCAACGCTGTGCCCCAGTTTGAACTCGCGAAGTAACTCTATTCGTAAATTGCAGTTGCTCGTATTCGAAATGTACTGATTCAAATTCCGGCAAACAATGTGGCAAAGTGACTCAGCCACTGTGCAAGACGAGATTTTCTTGTCGCAGTGGTTGAATAAAGACAACAGCTGCAATCGCAAAACTGGAGGAGGAATTTCCTGAATCTGACATTCGGGGAATAAATTAAAAAGGACAGAGATACGGGAATTTCCATTACGTTCCCAAGAAGACACGCGGGTAAAATATTTCTTTCAACTGCGTGCAGTGCATTGACGCGTGATCCTGTATGCACGTAAACATTTAGATAAACGAGCGAAATGAATAAATATGGCTGCAACTATAACTGGGTCAAAACGAGTCCGCGTCTGCTATAAGAGGGTCAAAGCAGAAAGAACGTCTGGAGCTGGAATTCGTTCGACTGGAATTTGCAATTTTTTCGTCCTCGGAAACCGCCGGCTTTCAGAAGTAGATGAAAAAAGTAATTACTATATGTATAATACATATATTTGCATGCTCGAATCTCGTTCGGGCACAAGAATAAGAGGAACATTTATTGCTGCAAAATTTCTCGCAGAGAAATACCATAATATTTCTTAAACGTCTGCTCGCACTTTAAAAATCTACGCACGTCGTAAATGCAAGAATGCCTATAGTCTAGTAATCATGAAACGCCACGGTTGAAAGACAGTGTCCCCAAAACGAAATATCATGGCCACTGGCTGGTCTTTCAAAGACGGGCGTATTGTAAGTGCTGCGTTTTCGTACGAACTAGTGCGCGCAGCCTATTCTCTACATTGTTAAACATACAAATCCAGAGACATTTAAATAACATTCTTGTCGCCTTTGAAATACTATGACGCATCTGCTAGAGAGAGAAATTCTTACTATTACAATTTTTATAGTCCCTTGAAACGAACCCTTTACATCGACAGAATTCTTAAATATTATAGTATTATTAATTACTATTGCGAATATTATTAATTCCTTTTAAACCGAAATCAAATTCCGTTACTTTCTGGCCAATATTTGATCATTGGATTAAACCTTAGCATACAATCAGTATTTTTCATTGTCTAGATAATGTACAAGCTTTTAAAAAAATTATTTCAAAACCTCTTCCCCCATAATATGTGTTGAAATATGAATATTTTTTATATGCTTTATATCGTGATAACATTTCACTATTTTATTGTCAATATTTAAGTATTAGAGTAAGATTAGAAGAAGCACAAATTATTGTAACCATGAAAATAGTTACAAGGAACAAGATTGACGTAAACCTTGCAGGGCTACGAATTTAAGTAAAACCAGACAGCGATGGACAAACAATGCACCAAGTCGATTATCTCGAAAACAGTGCCGTCTAGAAAAAGTTTCGTTGCACGTTTTCGACGCAGTTTTACTGAAAGAATTGCGAGGGTACAAAATTTCTACCATTGCCCGTGTCACGGAGTTTGCGAAGCTTTTTCAGAAGCTCGACTGCCGAATCGAGTGACCATTTTTGAATGGCTTCGACGCGTCTTTCGAATGTAACGAGCTTCGGCCACTGGAGAGCCGAATAATAATCAGCCCTCTCGATGCTCGAATATCGGTTAACACTAATTGATGCGTATAAATCTTGATCCTGCTGCTAGTTACCGAGTCGTGGAGCCGCGCTCGCTTTGATACGTGGAAAGGGGTCGAGCGGGCGAGCCGCGGTTAAAGCACGCGACAACGAGTGCTGTGAAAAAAGAGAGAAAAGAGGAAAGTCGAGAAAGAGATAGAACGAGGGAGTGAGGGAGAAAGACAGAGAGAGAGAGAGAGAGAAAGGGACGATTTCACGCACACGTGTAACGACGACATTCCGCCGGGCGGTTTTATAACTTCGATAAAAACCGTGTCTTGATTTTAACAACGTCACGTCGTTGCGCCGTTTTATTCGAGCCATTAAAACTCCGCGAGTAAAAGCATCTTATTTATGTGCGCCGTTGCTCCGACGAAGGACCGCCGAGGGATGTGGGAACGGTCAGGGGTGGTGAAGGGAAGCTAGGGGGTTGATCGATGCGTTTCATTTTACTAGAGAAAATCGAGTTTATCGAGAGAGCAGAAAGCCCGGAATGAAAGGAACGCTCGGCCGGATCGGATCGGCGTAACCCGTTCGTTTCGTTCTACCCCAGGCCTGTTTGTTTCACTAAATTGAAAGGCAGTCATAAAATTTATTCGCGGCGAGGTTAACGGCACCCTTTGATTCAGCGCGAGGCAATCTCGCGGTGTTAAGTTCCCTCGTAAATCACCCATCCGCGCGCTCCCGCTTCTACCGCGGCGGCGAACCGTCAACCCAATAATAATGAGCTTCGCTGTGGCACCGTTGTTGTAGAAAATGAACGGGCTTGTGATGTGATACTCATCCGCCGCCAGATCGGCGCGGCGGACGTCTTTCGAGCTCACAAAACTTTCGATCTTGCACCCTTGAACGGCCTCCAACAAGACTCCCGTAATCCAACTTCCTCTGGGAAACTCGCAGCCCGTCAAACTTGCAACTTTTCTCGGCTTCCGCTTGTTTCGGACCTTAGACGCAGGGTCGATGCTCGAGACGTGTCTCTTGTGCACACTCTTAGGAACACGGACTTTTTCTTACATTCATTTTTAAGCGAATATTTGATCCATTGTGCACCTAAATCACGGTCCGCCGATTCGGTTAAATCAGCTGGCTTTACTTTTAACACGGCTCTGTGCGAACATATGAACACTTATCCTTTTACAATGCGATGGTAACTTTATATTTTCTGCATTAGGATTGCAGTATCAATTCAGTGCTTAATCTGAATTATTAATTTTTCCATCTAGACTCTAGAAACTAGAGAGTCTTTGATCGAGTTCTGTACAAGGGGGTTAAAAGAGATGGTTAATCTGGTTAATCGACTCTTAAGCGAATATTTTACGCATTCAGAAACTAGATTGTGACTTCCTGATTTAGTTAAACTATCGAGTCTTCCAGAGAGATTTTGATAGAGTTCTGAACAAGGGAGTCAATTTCAAAACAGATCTGCTTTAGTTGCACCCCTTTGAGAAAATTATGGTTCTAGTTAACAGGCTTCATATTACCCTTTCAATTATGTACTTTTAAAATTGTAAATAGGGGATGCATCTCTAAAATAATTCTTTGAACTAGATAAAAACCGGTGCTCCTCCAAACCATATTATTATAAACCAATCCTGTGGCAATGTAAAGAAACTAAAGAAATCTAATGAACATCTTTACGCATCAAAATGGATTAACATCAGATAAGGAAACTTGCAAACAGAGTTCATAATTCCAGTATTCTATCGAAACAAATAGCCCAAACAATTTGAAAAAATTTTCCTACATCCTCGTCTTTACAGATGCAAGTCGAGCAGCAAACATGTCGGATCACTTTCACCCGTTCGCGATTCCCAATAAAGGGCACCACGATATGAAATATTTTCTGAAGAATTCTCATGTAACTTTCATAAAAGCTGACGTGTGCGGTGAACCCTTACGAGTTTCCTACGATTTCGATAGGGCAGCGGGCCGGGCTCGGGCAGTTTGAAAAATAAAATTATGGTAAAATCGGGATCTGGCATTGGCCCGACGTGGAGGATCGCCGCGCGGGGACTGTGGGATCTCGTTTCAGGCTCGGTCGAAACGCGACGATACAGAGGAGCGAGGGACAGAGAGGGAGAGAGAGCCCTGGATCGATATTCGTCGATTCTCTCTCGGTTGTCGCTCGTCTCAAAAATAAAACGCCATCGGACCGGACAGCAGCAGCGGCACGGTGGCAGCTCGTTGGGTCGTCAGTCGGATCAGGTCGGGGTCGTTCGGGAGCCGGGCCGAGTATTTTTAATTGAATTAAACATGACGTGTTCAAATTTAACTTTCGCGGTGGCGCACGAAATAAAACATTGCAATTTAGTTGGCGACCGTGCCGGCCGATCTCTCGATGGTTTTTCATTCGGTTCGCGCGGCTCGCGAAAAATGTATTCCCCGTGTTCATTTACATTGGACATCGGTGCGCGATTGAAGCCCGCTTGTCGGACATACGCGAAATTGTCCGCGTTAGCTCATCGCGCTTGTAAAAACGAATAATAGCGGCATCGATTCCGCTTAAATACGCGTCGCGTTGTTCCGACAACGATCCCGCTATCCCTCTCGTGCGTCTCCCTGCCGATCAACAGCCGGCAGCGTTCAAAACACCGTTTTGTCACGTATTAACTCGGGACCGTGCCCTTCTACCGTTGACTTTTGCTCGTCGCCGCGCGCTTTCCCACGGACCACGGCAAACAACGCGCCATGCCAACCAAACACGAAAAAGTCCGCGATGCTGATCGACCACCCCCTGCCAGAAACACGACAACTTCTGCAAGCAAGATCCGCCGCTGGTCCCCGTTGAAACACTGCCGGATCAACCTCGGCCGCTAAAGCACCTGTTCATCGAACGGTGAAACACAGGTCTCGTTAACTCTCTACGTCCCGGAGATACTTTAACCCTTAAGTGATCGGTCGGTTTACGACGCGCGATTGCTTTCCTCGGATTTAGTATGGTCGCTGGAACTGCGCAACTTACCTATCGTTAGGCGGAGATGCAGCCGTCGTGTCATTTGTCAAGATCCATGGTTTGGTAGGTGATTTTAAGTGTAACTTCTCAAGCTTAAGTTGCGCTGGAACAGTTTATACTGTTGCTGAAAAAGTAGAACTATTTCAGCGTCCACTTTTAGTACTGAACCTACCAAGCCTTCGAAGTACTTAACCTATGTTGTTTTATAACGATGAAAAGAGATTATTTATTTAAACCTTCCGCCGTTTTTATTATAGCGCATGCTCAGATAAAGATATTGATTCAATCGTTTTTTTAAGAAAAAATCTCTGTAATTTCAACAATTCGAAAATAAAAATTGTAAGACCGGTCGTTTGACCAGCGATAGTTAGTTTGGGGTTACAGTAGGATTTATGTCGTTTATCTATCAATCGCGTTAAGTCTTTCCTACTGTAACACTAATCATACCGGAGTAAATGAACCAAGTTAATTTAATTAAACCAGTTAGCTGTTTTCGGCTAAAATATTCATGATAATAAAAAGTATTGTCATTTCGTCGTAACGAGTATACTCGTCAAAAACAGCTAACTGGTTAATACCAATATTCATTCGTTGATTCATAAGATGATAGACACGTTGTGTGGCCACAGGAGGATTAAGCTACCGATAATGTCATCGCGAACCAGCAGCGTTCAGATTTTTAAAAATTGTAATTCAATTCAATTGAAACGACTGGTACACGCATTTATGTGCTAATCAAAATATATTTACGCACCGTGTATAATTTAATGCGTTTGCAGTGAGCGTGACGTATATGCAACGGTCACGATCTCATGTTTCACACTTGAGACAGCCAAATTGTTTTTGCATGGCACTCATTGTTATTTAATGTCGCAACTAATCTGCGGATTTTTATGTAAATTTCCATTATCACAGATTATTTTATGCTAACCGGAATAATTTATTTCTCCGCCTAAAAGAACCCTTATGGTTGAAATGAAGTAGAAATGATATTAATGTTCCTTGGCCCGAACGTTTTATTGCATTTTCTAATTTGCATAAAGGTCCACCGGCTCCGAGGTTATTCGAATCCTGCGGCTATCCTTTGTTACATTTTTTCATACTTAACAAAGAGGGAGACGCGACCCCAGGAAAGTATTGTGACTGTGGGTATGGGGAAAAACAAAACGGGGACATAAATCAGAGGCGGAAAGGTTTTGAGCTGCCGAATGACGTTCAAACTTATTCATCGATGCAAAATACATATTTCGCATTCGATTCTGGTTGAAATCATATTTCCCCGACTCCGGTTGTCGATAACAAATATTTCCAATGTAGGACAAAATGACGAGGAGCAATTTTTACGGACGAGAGAAGAAGTTCGATTCCGAAGCGAGACGAATTTTCGTATTACTCTCACGATTTACGTAAGAAAGAACAAGTATTAAGGCCTCCCCAAGACGTTCGATAATGTTGTAGAATCATATTGTACGATATTATTGGCGTTCCTCCCCCAAGCAATTCAATAAACGGCCCCCAGACGATCAATAACATTGTACAATCGCATTGTGCGAATCGAAAATCGAATTCTACGATAATTCAGTTCCCCGCAAAATGTAGAGTAACAAGTCGCTGGCATTGCTTTGATTTGCAGCCCTGAACAAGGCTCTGCAGAAAACACACGAAGCGGATATTAGGTGTTCAAGTTAACTTTAGCCTCCTTTTTCCAATTAATGATAGCTCTAAAAAGCATCGTAAAAATATTCGGTCGAAAACTCATTGCGTGAAAACTTCTACCGACCGATTCGCAGAAAACTACCATATTAAACTCACCGTATTAAAAGCTCGACCAATTTACCAAACGAAATTTCGATCGTTCGTAAATTTTATGTTTTTAGACAGCTCCAATAATTTCCGCATTGCCCGAGTGAAAATTAGTTTCCTACAGGGATGATTTCCATCTTTAAACAACTAGCCAGCGTTTATAATTTCCTAAAATGTCTGTTGATTGTTCAACGAATTCCACTGGAAATTAATAATCCGTACGTTTAAAAGCTGGCGGTGCTTTCGCGGCCGATCCAAAACCCGTAATTTTCTCGTACCGATCGGCGCGGCGCGGCGAGAGTTTTTAAAAAGCCGAGCAGTGAATCCGCGGAATCCGCAGTGTCCACCTGGCGCCGCAGTCGTTGGAAATATTTTTCCGTATCGTCCATACATTCCGAGATAAACTGGTCAGATTAAAGCGGGACACTGGCTCGCGCACAATACATTCGAATTAGCGGTAACGAGGCTGGCGCGGCGTATGAACCGGGGCGTTTTAATCGTTATGAAGCGGCGTGTATCCCGTGGGCGGTTCTTCTCGCCTCCGTCTCGGTTGCCGTCGCAGTCGCGGTCGACGATTCTTCTCACGGAATCGTAATTTGTAACCGGGGCTCGTCGACGATTATTACCTAAGAGCAAAGTGGTCCTTCTGGGCCCCGTTCCGTCCCCGGCGCGTCGTTGTTCTTCGTAATGCAATACCCCCTACGCCGCCGGTTTAATTTCCAGCGCGACGAGTGTCCCCCGTTTGTACGGCCTCGTTAATAACGTCCTCGTTAATGCACGCGGGACACGCGCCGAGAGTTGGCTTGATCGCGATCCTTCCAACTCGGATCGAGTGCCCGATCAATCTTCCGCAACTGCTCTAGGGAATTTGCTAAGCAACCAGTCCCTTTTCTGGTGAATGAGCATCCAACAAGATTCGTAACCATTGTTGAATTACATTTTGGAATTCTACATAGACATCTGTTCTTTCATGATTTTAGTAAAGGGCAGATCGTTTCATCTACTCGCTGTTATTCTAATAACAACAAATTCCCTTTTTGTTAAACAGTAATATAGTACAGAAAACAAATCAATTCTGCTTCTACGCCAACATTTTGATCTAATATTGTGCCTATGCCTTTCAATGTCTCTACAGGCAAAATAAGAGAGTAAAATATTGAACAAATACACTGTAGGAACAACAACATGCAAATATAAATAAATTTAAACTCTGAATAAGGTTCACTCGACTAAGACCCTGTAGCATGCAGAATAGAAGAGCAGATCGTCAAGAGACTACACTGTAGAAACGGCAACAACGACTCTCTTCGTATCAGAAGCTTGCCGTCACATGTTTACGACCATAAATAATTTAAAGTTTATATGATACTCACTAACAGACAAAATAGAAAAATAGATTCTTAAAAGCCATGACATACACTGCCGTTTTCCGGACATTTTGTTAGCCACAATCGATAATCGCGTATGACAAATGACGAAGAAAACAGCTTACAAAATGCTATCGCGATGAACGAGCTGTTTCATTACTCAGGTCATACATCCAGGGACGAAAACTCTACTATTAATTCAAATTCTGTTGCAGTAAGTTACCAATAACCATAAACGTAATGTAGATCTCTATTTTGTCTGGGTGGACTAAGTGGAGGAAAATGTTCTACTTCTTTCTCAGATACACAATTTATTCTGCGACTTCAATGTTTACAAACACTTCCACTTGTTCCAAACACTTAACCTGATCACTGAAACTGCTTTCACACTGTCTTAACACAATATAAATAATACTTTTATCACTTATTCGAGGAGCACGAGATTCCCTATTCATTAATACTTCGCCATGTTGTCCTTCTGGACTCGTGACAGAAACGCGGGAGAACGGTCAAGCTGAAGGTTGCAACGTGTTGACGTTTCGTCACGTGGACGAAGATTCAGTTAGTGCCCCTCGATCAGACAATAAAAATGACGGAAAATGAACATGTTGTGAAATGTTGTCAAAAGAAGGTAGCCTTGCATCGTATCTATGAGCACCTGTACATTGTTGTAACTGAATTTCAAATTTTCTACAAACTAACAATTCTACAATTCAACAATTTCATTGTATACAACATTAAAACTGTCTACGTACTTCTCTTGTAACAACCATAGCAGCGTTCTACGATAACCTATATTATTTCTAATCTGACTACAATATTCAATTCACTCTTGAAAGACGAGGGCTTTTAATTTAAAAATTGTTAAAGATTGTACATTACCTATTGCTGGTTTCTGGAAAAATTGCAGTTCAGTCACAGCAATGTTCAGATGTTCATAGATATACGATACGAGCTGCCTTATTCTGACAACTCGTTTTTATGTACCATCAGCAGCTGTCTTTTTTGTCAAAAATACAAACGGTAATTTTACATTACACGATAATTAACACATTTTCATTGTTTCATCGAGAAGCACTGACTATCTGTTCCAGTGTCATTACAGCCATTTTGATATCTCTGGCCACGTGACGTAACATCGATAGATCGGAAACTTCAGCATAACCTTCCTCCCGCGAAATTTTTGTCACGTGTCCAGTAGGACAACATAGCGGAGTATTAATGAATAGGAAATCTCGTCCTCCTCGAATAAGTGATAGAAGTATTATTTATATCGTGTTACCGAAGTGTTGAAGTAGTTTCAGTGAACAGGTTAAGTGTTTGAAACAAGTGTAAGTGTTTGTGAACATTGAAGTCGCAGGATGGAATGGGCATCTGAAAAAGATGTAGTACATCTTCCTCCACTTGATCTAGCAAATCAAAATGAAGCGTTTATTGGTACGTTGCTGCAATAGGATTCTAATTAATAGTAGAATTTAGGTACGTTCCAGGATGTATGACTTAGTAATGAAATGGCTCGTTTATTACGGTAGCATTTCGTACGTGTTTTCCTCGTCATTTGTCATACGCGATTATCGATTGCGGCATACAGGACGCCGAAGAAACGCCCGTATAGTCATAGCCTAAGTAAACACACCACAGAAACAATACCAACAACAATGACCTGAACCTTTAACAAACAAAACAAAAGAAAAGATTATAGAGCCGACGTAGAACCAATCCCTTCACTTCTGAACCTCGAACACGCGATCATAGAAGTCCGTTAGCCGTGCAATATTTCCACGAACAAAAACCATCGGAAATTTTCCATGGCATTTACAGCAACTAACATTCAATCCTCGGCACTCGCAGCGTTAGTAAATCGAGTTAAGCGACCGCATCATTTACGTGCAAGCTCTATCGACGGTGAAACTGTGTCCCCTTCCTCGTCCGCGATCGCGAGTGGAAAAAGTTGCCGGTTTAATTGCAATAATTTTCGAACGAGCCCACGGAACCGCCGAAACGACTCGTCGCGACCCGTCCTGACCCAACGAGAGCGAACTAGCTCGCTCGCGCAGATGATTTTTTCCCTGCAATTTTTCGAACCGCTCGACAAAATTGTGTTCCGCTGCAGCGACACGACGCGACGCGGAAACTTGATGCGGCCGAGATCTCGATATTTCACCAGGCCGGATTGGCTGGAGTTAATCGACCCATTCGAACGTGAATCGATACCGTCGGAGCCGGAAGGTGCGCGGTTCGGAAAGAACGCCAGTCACGCTAAACTAAGTCTTCGTTCCAGCCCGCTAGACAGATGATGTTTTACAAGTTAATCGCGCGAGAGTGTTCGAGATCGCGAGTGGTCGCCGCTCGTTTCCGATCGACCCGCGGACAACAAAAAGCGCGTCATTATGTATGTAGGTTCGATTCGTTCGAGTTGATTTGAAAATGCTCGAAGCACTTCCTCTATGGCAATGTCAAGTGTGACGCGACGCTTTACGAGAAGATCTGACATCGTCCTGGGAGCAGTGAATTATTAAAAGCAAAGTGAGCAGTTGGTATCGCGAGCGATCCGCCGCGCCGGCTGCTGGAAATTTCAGTATCTGCCTGATGCGTCGCCCGTCGCGTCGATATTAATATTTAACTCGGTCGAGTGTTTTATTAAATTCGACTCTTTATGCAATGTCGGCGAAAAAAAAATGGAACAGAGATTTCATCGGCATGGCGAATGGCAGCAGGCAGAGGCTCCAAATAAAAACGCGCGCGTGGAGTAATTTGATTTCCTTCGAAATGCGGAACGGTTGTCAGAAATTATCGACTTGTCGAATGTCGGTAGGAGATTCGCGATGAAACAAATCTGGTTTCAAAAGTTTGAGTAGATAAAAGGACAGTTCGCGAAGTTCGCTAATTCCTAGCCTTTTCGATAAGAATCTATCGTCCGTGTTCTTGTAGGTTCAAACGACCGAGGACCAGGGTTATTTCGAGGACGGGAATGCGTTTCATTGTTCGGTAAGGGGATGTCGAACTCCTGGGGAAGAGGCATCGACGGGATTTGTACACCTGATAGAAATTCGGTCGTAATCTCTTGGAACTCGGCGAGAGTGGCGGCATCGCTTGATAATTCGTTCGCGTAGAGGATGGTTCGGCGCGAACTTCGAGATCCTTTTCGTTTGAGCCCCGAGACGGTAACTCTCGTAATCCGGTGCCCTGATGCAACGCTCAAATACCGCCTGGTCTAAGTGCATTAGAGGGGGCGCAGGTCGCGGTGCGGCGGGAAGAAAATGCTGTTTCCTGGTCGGCCGGCGCGAATCCGGTGTGAAAACCGCCCGAATCTAATTTCGCGATGGGCGAAGTCCACGAAGATTCGGATCGGGACAGCGGCAGCGACGAGTGGGGCCGGTGTCGGAGCTTAATTAAATTTGTTAAGACGATCTTTAAAGAGGATGAGAACCGGATAAACGCCGCTACGGCAAAAAGTGCAACGGAGCGTCGTCAGTCTCTCGCAAAGAGCGAGCCGACCTCGCGTTTTTCTGCCGTTCTGTCCACCGCCATCTTGGGACTCTTGCAACAGATTGATCGAAGTCCATGGAAAACCCGGCCACGTCTATTTTAATTACAATTTTACAATACTTAATTTTATGGCGGAAGAATACAACTTGGTTTACATTTCTGTGTTATTTATTATTAGTTTGTGACTCAAATTTTTATTTTCGTTAATCATTGTCTAAATATATAAAAAAGGGACTAAAATCTCTAATATAGAATAGAAAATCCTTTTCGGACACGGTTATTAAAATGGTTTCAAATTAACAAGAATTAACAACTTTTGTTTCACAAAACCTGAACTCAAAGCATTCTTCTACCAAATTCTGTTAACAGATTGTTAGTAAGGATAGTCACCTCCACGTTACACCGTTTTATATTTTATCCAAAGCTTAACTTGATAACTTTGCGAATGAATATGTTCGAGTTACTAGCAGGAGATCTGAGAAGATTCAGCGAGTAAAAGTGGCTGATAAAATTTCAGGATAACGGTAGAACTCTATTGCGATCGATGCAGAGAATGTATCGTTCGCATAAAGATTCACGATCTGCTTATAACGACGAAAAACGGCAAGTACACGTTTAACGAGATCCATCGCCAGCGGAAAGCTGCAGTTGACGCGGATCGGCGTCAGATCAAGCATCGGTCGGCCGCGGGGTGAAATATTATATGTTTGTTTTGCCTTCTTTCGGCGTGGGCGTGATGAGAGCTCATTCATTCAGCTGGCTATTACACGATGCCGCTTTATCGTCGAAAAATTCTCGGCAATGCGGTGTCAGCGTGAAACACGCTGTTTCCGTATCCGTCTCTGGCCGCGTCGCTCCGCACCGAGGCTGAAAAAATGCGAGGTCGTCGCCGCGCGTTTTTCGCCGGTGTAACCGAACCAGTCGAATATTCGATCATTGCTCGCTTTCCAATCACCGGTGCATCGATAATGCACCGGGACGCGCGACCTGCCCCCGTTCTCCACCTGGCCCCTCTCTCTTTCTCTCGACCTTCGGAACGTATAGATTCGCGTTTACACTCGGCGAAGTGTCGTGTCTCCCGCGCTTATACATATTAATGGGCTTCTGCATAGTCATCGGACATCGCGCTACTAGCTACCGGCTGAACTTGCGACTGGCAAAAGCTCGCGCCTTTATTACAAGAACGGATCGATCGCGCGCGGCGTGCGGAGGTGGAACAGACCCAAACCTCTGACGCACACATATATACACACACACACCCAAACAAAGGCATGAACGCAGGAAAACACGAGCACACCGACAGAAAGAGAGAGAGAGAGAGAGAGAACGGTCGTCGCCGTCGTCCTCGGCGCCAATCGCGGCCATCGTAATTTCAACCCGTCCCCGCGAACGATCGACTTTTCATTAAGATACGACCACCTTGGTCGTCGTTGGCGGCGTCGTCGACGTGGCTCGATCGTGTCTATACGAGATCAAGCGGGGGCGGGTCACGGGCGGAGGCAAACTACACGAAGACATCGTGCTATAAGTCTCCAGCGAGGCTCGATTTAGGTCGCGATTAAAGACTCTTTATCAGCAGGTCGAGGCTCACCCCGGCGGAGCGTGTCGCGCGCGCTATAACACCGACGCTAACTCGATAATGCATTACTCGCAGCCCGTCCTAACGGCCTTATACCGTCGAGAGGGAGAGAGAGATGGTCCAAGACGGGCCACCGCTAAAGGGAATAAAAAACCACGGTCGTATAATCCTCGGACCGTTTCCAGCGACCCGTCGCGTCGCGAAAGACTCTGCAGATTAATAAAATGCACCGGCTACTTTTCCCTGTGACAACTGTTTCATTTTAACGGCGGACCGGGATTACCGTGACCCCGGCCGCCGCTTTCTTTCCCGCTGCTCCTCTCGGACAGGATCGTCCGCTAAAACGGCGGAACGCCGTTTAAACGGATGTTAATTCTTTGCCTAATTCACTTAGGTCTACGCCGCCCGAAGTCTTGCTTAAATAAGGCTAGGGATTAAATAGACACCGACCGGCCTAGATATCTTTTAGGGAATTCGACTTTTTGGTTCCCGGCAAGCCGAAAAACTTTTCGGGAATCCGATTACCTTCACCAACCGGCTGACTAAGCGACTGATAAACGAGCAATCGATGACAGAGAGATCGATATTCCGGTTGCCTTCTTCTCGGCCGGGCTAGAAACCGTGGCGTTGAATCGTCGAGTGACTCGGTCCCTCCATCTCCATCTCTCACTGGCTCTCTTCGGGCTCGCTGAAAAATGCAGAAAATATCGTACGAACGAGCCGCAAAGCCCGAATCTTTTCATGGTAACGGTCCAACGCCAGCCGATAAGGATGCACTCGGAATTTCACACCGGCCGCACGGAAAATATCTCTCCATTGAAACCGCTGTCTCTGGCCGTCCCGTCGGTCCAAAGAATAATTACTTCTGAAAAAAGAGAAGGTTTCGGGAGGGTAGCGCCGCCGGTAGCCGCGATTCGAAAAGTATTATCGCCACCTTCAAAGCCCGCTGGAACTATTTGCCTCCGCTCGGATGATTTAAAGGGCCGGGATTCCTGCCGCTTCTCGTTCTCGGCTCTTGTTTTTCGCTTTTTGTCACTCTTCTCTTCGACTTCTCGTTCTGTCGTTTGTCCGCAGGTCCACATTAATCTGGGCGCCGGCGAGAGCGAGATGGCCAGCACCCCGGGCCTCACGCTGAACGACCTCAGCTGGCACGAGGTCAATCTGACCAGGAGAGAGGCGAACATCACGCTAAGAATCGACGTGATACACACGACCAAGTCCCTTCTGCCGGGACGGTTCTTCGAGCTAAACATACACTACGGCGTCTTCATCGGGGGACAGGGTGACTTCAACGAGCTATTTCTAGGTAAGTCGAGCCCCCCTCTCTCTTTCTTTCTCTCCCGCCTCCTCTATCTGTTTTCCACTCGTTGCCCGCTGCCAGCCTCTCTCACTGACGGCACTGACTCACCCGAATAAATCGTCCCGCCACGTGACCGCAGCTAGCTGCCTAACAAAAACCACGTGCGTCGACGCTTCACGCTTCGGCGGCCGTTTTTCTTCGGCGCCGTGCTTTGATTCGCGACACTTCGCCGGCCTCGTGAACGGGGTGTTAAGAAACGTCCCACAGATTCCTCCGACCTCGTCGAAACAGACTCGTCGAGCATTTTTTCCGAGGGACGAACCCTCCGGTCTCCTCGCTAATCAGTTCTCGTAGACTGTATCCTTCGTGCTTGATCCGCGACAGTCGTGCTTCTAAAAGGGACACTTTTTTGTTTTTTGTTAACACCTCATCGCCGCGGTCATACAAAGAAAAATAATCGTGCCCAAATTGTAATATATATCGTTTAATAATAAATAATACTCGTAATTGTTTACTGACACATTTATATAATAATAATGTTACGTTAATATTGTAAAATTAATGTCATAATGTTAATGTCATAACATTGTATTAATGTATAAATTGTATATGGACCTCGTTGTTGAGTGGTTGAAACTGGGATTAAGGACTGCAAAACAAATTTTGATGCACGGCGAGCGGTTTTGGTTGATCTTTATGCATATGGAAATGAATTGCTTCTTTTAATAATTTTCCCAAGCTGAAGATATCGTAAAAATATTATTAAATTCTTCGTACCTTTTCATAATTTTATGTTTCTGCTGCTCGTTTTTCGCATAAATGCATAAAATTCGCAGTCCAGTTGCAGCTTACCGCATCACAATGATTGATCGGCGTAAAACAATTTAAAGAACGCATTTCAACGGGGCATTCAACTTTCTGTTTATCCTTTACACACTGATTATAAAATTGAACGGCAACGACCTACAATGCCTGCACCACAGGATACAGCCAAAGTGCAGACTCGCTAGAAAATCGTGTACATTTCGAACCGTCACGGTGACGTCCAAGAAAAATGTAACGCGTCATTTTCGAACGAAACTACCGTAAAAGACGATTCAAGGAGCACGTCAGCGAAAGATCATTAGGAAAGCAAACAATTTGCCGCGGAAGCGAGCGAACACCGTCGAAAATAGCTTTCTTCCTCCGGCGAGGTTTCCCTCGGCAAATGGGCCGCGAATGCGAGTTTCTATATCAAAAATTAATTCTTCAGTATCCGGCTGGGGTCGCCGGACAGATCGTCCGCCTCCTTTCTCGTTCTTTATTCCGCAGCCATGGGAATTTAGCGGGGCTGCAGGGGTGACAGGAATTAATAAGAGGTTCTCGAGAGGCGGGGGAGGCAGCCCTATGTCGTACCATGGGGTACAAATGAATTGTCATGAATATGTAAATTGAATTTCGAGCTGGTCGCCGCGCCGAGTCGAGCCGAGCCGAGCGAGGTCGCGCGAGATGCTCGAAAGGGATAACGCCGGCCCGGGGAACGGGGCGTAACCGGCGCCCTCTGTTTGTACCGATGCTATTCAATTTGGTTCGCGTCACCTCGCTCACATTTCCGATGAGTTTTCTCATTTTTTCTTCCGACGACCGCGCACGCAGAAAATTATTGCCGGCCGCCCCCGCAGTGGGAACAATGCTTCTCGTAAAGTCAACCTAATCGCGCGTCCGGTCGCTCGACTTGTGAAATTGGTCACTTGAAACCGGAGACGGGCATTGTTCGAATTCTTTCGAAGAAATATTAGTCTGAGGTAATTATCCGAAGGAATTCTTTTCAGTCGAATATTCTATTCGATTATTCGTCGAAAATTATTCTATTTATTTGTTCAAATAAAATCTAATTCGATCGCATGTTCATGCGATAGTGTCGAATATAGTTTTATTCGTTCGTCTTCATCTCTCCTCCGAATCAGATTTTGTCCAGTTTTGCTAGAAACAACTGTTGTTCTCTTTTCGTGAAGAAATAATAATAATAACTTTATTTATCAGCGGTATCGTGCCCTTTGTTACAGTGAATAATAATATAGTAGCAGTCACACGAGGACGGATGAAATAAAGAAACTTAAAACTAAGAAAAGGAAATGGCGAAGAAAAGAAATTTCTGGTTCTATTCTATGACTATAATCGGCAGATTATCTACAGCCTGTACAACGAGACTAATGTGAATGTACCAGCAACGTAATATTTGTGTACATCGATACTTTGACATGTGTAGTTATTAATTGTTAATTGCCAAGCTTCGTGTCTGTTATTGTTAGTCCGACATATTAATGTTTTCAAATTGCGTGCACTGTAATCACCATGTATTTGTTTCTAGTTATTGACTTGTCCCGTTCAACAAACTGTAATCCGCGTTTGGCGAAATATTGCATGAGTTCGACCATAGCATGAGCAAATAGATATATCCTGCAACTGTTCACGAAACCATCTTTAGAATAATTATCGATCAAAATCGGGTCGGACTAGAGAAAATTATTCCCTTCTTTCAAATCACAAAAAAAATAAGATACAAATTGTCAACTTGAATAACAACAAAGAGGAGTAAAATGAAAATGTATCTCCTCTCCCAACGGGATTAATAGATTGAAGTTAACATACGGTAGTAGGAACCTTGATCACTTTGTCTCGGGGCTCGTGAGTCTTCTTGATCGGTCCCTTCGATCGAAAATGGCGACGACGCGATGCGAGGATCGAGGAAGTCACTCAAAGAAAGTCGCCAGAGATTCCTGAGGAACCGAAGTGGGTTCTCCGAGGTCCCCAGACACCAGGAAGACCCTCGAAGGACTCGCGACAGTCATTGGAGACACCGGAAGAGGCTGTTGAAAGGGCCCGGGAGATCTCCATCGTTCCTTGGAAATTCTCCAATAGCTCCGAAAGATCTGCGAAGGACTAAGAACGCTTGAAAAGGGTTGCCAGAGGATTTCAGAGTGGCTAGCCGCAAAGGGCGCAGCCGGGAACTCTTCCAAGTCCCAGAGAGTGGATCGCAAAGGAAGAAATCGAAAAAAAAAACTGAAAATCCCCATTGGCTCGGTCGAGCTCGAATAATTCCGAAGCCGAACGAATAGTTTAATCTGCTAACGGATCGCATTCGTTATTAATTCCATGCAAAGTGGGTCGTCGTAAAGCTTCCCACGAATTCCATCTCTCTCGTCTTCTTCCTGTTTCTCTTTTTTCGAAACTTTGAAACGTTTCATTATGTAGCCGGCTGAGGCGCGTTGTAATGAAGAGCGTAAACTAAAGCGAAGAAAACGCTGCGGAATTATTCAAGTAGGCGAAGTTTGGCTTCCTTATATAGAAGCAGCAAGCTGCCGCGAACGATCGGTGGTATCCGGCCTCGATCTCGACGGCAAGTATCCGACAGCTCGTAAACGTTCGTACGTATCGAGCCAGAGAACGAAGGAGATCGATAATTGGACTGTCGATTGCTAGAAATTGGGTTTAGGAACGGCAGATCGGCCAGGAACATTGCGGACCTGTATCAGTGTGTATACCGCGTGATAATCTAGCTCGATGACCGGCATCGGTGGTCCCGGACCGGTGATGGATGGACCAAATATCTCCTCTGACACGCACTAAATAATACTTGGACGAGCCAGACGTCGAATGTTGCCGGCGCTCCAGGTATAGTCAATCGATAGACGCTGCTCGCAAGTCATTTCGCCGGTTAACGATCGGCAAACAGCTTTTTATCGCGTAACTAATTCTACGGGCTTCCGTCGCGCAGCGTCGCCTCGCCTCGCGTCGAGTCGTGTCGCGTCGGCGGATCAAATAATCGCGACGAGCACAGTGCCGCCCGTGCTAATTTGCGAGTCAACAATTTTTGCCGGCGAGGCGAAGAGTTTCTATTTATCAGAAAACCCGGCGACTCTTTTTCCGGAGCCGGCGTTTCTTTTTATAAATATTTGCCGGGCGCCTGGATCACCGGCTACCCGTGATTCACCTCGTATTTTTACCCGGCACTTTCAACTATTCTCTCTCTTTCTCTTTTCTCCCCCCCCCCCCCCCCTCTCTCCCGGGTTTCTCGGCTTTTGTAAAATCGACGCAGGACTCGTTAGCGCGCACGGCGATCGCAGGAATCGAAAATACTTAAACTGCAGATTCGATTGCGTTAGCTCGGAATAATAAAGCGAAACATCGCGCCGACATCGAGCCCTCGCGCGGCTCACCCTTGTTCCCATTGTACGGGCGAGAAAATCCGGTCAATAAAGTGGGTGTTACGCCGTAACAAAAACTAAACGAATATTCGATCCTCTTGTTGCACCGAGATCGCGTAACGCGTGCCCTCGCTGTTTCTATCTGCAATCCACGCGCAACGCTGTTGCGAAAACATGAATTTTTCTAGAAGCTCCCACATTCACCGATTCTACTCGAGGGTATTCCGATGAAATATTTCTCGTCGAGTGATCCGACATTGTTTTCCCGTTTCGATCAGCCTCGTTCCAAGCCTCGACGCAGATATCCGGAGAATCGTCCAATCGACGGGCCTCCAACTTTGCATCCATCAATCGATCGTTTCCTTATCCGCGAACGGGACAGGACAATCGACTGCCGTCGCAGTCAACCGCGGATCCGACAATGTTCTTCTTGCGATTCGGAAATTCATTTTGGGATAATTGCACCGAGTTAAGCACACTTTGCCCATAATAAGTTGGAAAAGCAACGGTAATTGTTCAATAATATAGATTTCTTCAGTTATCATTAAAACGAAGACATCAGAAACTCTGTCTTCTCTGTACCAAATTCTAAAGCTTTTTTTCATAGATCTTATAATAAAGTAACATGACGAATTTAATTAGGTTGTTGGGAAAGTTCGTTTCACATTCCATAGAGATCGTTTCATTAACCCGTTATCATACTTTGAAATTTCGGAGCGAAATTAAACTGAAGCCACACACGCGGCCTATCATTTTGAATTATCTCGAACAATAAATCTTTTTAATTTTTTACAACCCGATATTTGTTGCTGTTTAAAATTGGAATAAAATTCTAATCTATTTTTATTAATATTTAAGCATTCGAAGACATTCAGGTACACAATAAACAGCAATTTTCTTTCCTTCCTAAGCAATTATTACAATCGAAAAGTACCTAATAGCTGTGAAGAAAATGGTACGTCAAGGGGTTGACACTAGAAAAAGCGAGCTCTAAACGCAACCAATGTGTATTGTTCTCTAAGAACTAGCGATGGAACGATCAGCGTTCCAAACGCAGCAGATCTGTTAGGAGGTATTAGCGCGGCATCTAGGCGCGAGAACGTTCGCGCGTTTCTGCGGAGAAAGAACCGAAAAGTGGCCTTTGCGTGGCCGAAAACGTAAAATCCACTTAGCACGTTGGCGCGTGGTCTCCCCCGAATTCGTTTCCGCACGAGGTAGCGGAGAAACGGTTGCCTCGCGTCAACTCGAATTCGCTGTGACTTGCTTGCGTTCCCCGACGAGAAGCAACGCGGCATTACGCACGGGAACGCGAACGCGGATGATGGAATAGGTGCTGTCCTAATACTTTATGCGCGTTTCAACGTGCGCGTTCCGCTAGGGACGGCGAGGAATTATGATGTAGCGCGTGTGTCGTGTGGCTGGAAAAGTACTTGTCTTTGAAATCCCCGGCATAAGTTTCCTTTATCGAATGACGTTTCCACGACTACGCGGGAAACACAGAGAGAGGGAGAGAGAGAAAGAGAGAAAGAGAGGGAGAGAGAGAGAAAGAGTCCGTTGTCCCTAGTAGTAGGCACACAACGTCGAGAGCCGGCCCCGAATCAATAAAAGTATATACACGCGCGCACACACACCCGTCCGGAGACGTCGGTGTCAATGTTCTATCGCGGAACATTCGATCACGGTAACGTCCAAATAAATCGAAACGGTCTTGAAAGCGGCGACACGGAGAATTATTTATTTTATGACTCCGTTTCACGGTCGCGAATATCTGGAATAGTTCTCGTCGAACGTTTCCGATATTACTGCCGTCGCAGCGACGAAAAATCGCGATATTACAGGCGAAATATCTGTCGCGCGTCTGCACGCTTTCACGTGTTATCGACGTGATATCCGGCCGTCCAATCCGCGGATACAGCACCGCGCAGTTTCATTATATTAACGAAATCACTGGAGCTCCGTACCAGGGGATTGCAATTTTTCCGATTTTCAGTTCGACCGCGGTCGTAACAAAGAACAAGATAGTCCATCGAAATAAACTTGCAAGTCCTGTCTCCACCATTGATCTCTCGATGCTTCTCCCGGATAATGCCCGATTAATAAACACATTGTTATTCATGTTATTCTGTTCTGCACTTCGCTCGCAGTATTCGACGATATTGTGTTCCGTGCTTTCGCTGCAAGAGATTAATAACTGCCTGAAAATGTTAATTAAAATGAAAGTCTTCCAGAAGTGTGTTTACCGTGCAGGGAACACATACTCGTTATTACGTTTCGGCGAGTAGAAAACTTGCGAATAATATTTTCAATAATTTGTTGTTCGAACTTGCGTTTCAGATATTCGTCCATGCAGTTTCTGAATGAAAGTTTATCTATCTCGGTTGTGCATTTTTCGGAAAATTTCTTGCTACATACGTTTCACGAATTTCAGTGTTGAATTTGAAACAACGTATTTAACTCGAACGAATCGATGTGATCGAGTACGTAAGTCTAGTTTATTTGATAGTTTAGCTCTGCGCAAGCTGCTCATGCACAAGAGAATCTCTCATCTAGAGATCTCACTGCCTGGCAACATCAATCGCGCGTTATCCGAAAAGAACTTCCGACACATCCTAATATTATTTATCATCGTTATTCCATTCCATCTCTCGCACATGTTTTAACCGATCGTTATTCGATGCGAGCAACCACTCTACGACGTATAATAGAATAACGACTGTAACTGTGAATCGAGCACAACGATAATATAATACAATACCGACCACAACTGTGAATCGCAAACAATGCATGTCACTGTGATCGCATTAATTGAGGACAGAAAATCGTGGGATCTTTTCGAAAAAGCCGACATGTTCGATCGGCGATTAGGTGCGGCGTATCGGTCGGTTCCGCAGGATTAAAGGGCGAACTAATGACGGGCGACACACACACACACACACACACACACACACACACACACACACACACACAT
>CM052160.1:7576325-7653337 GCA_028455555.1 Augochlorella aurata | reverse complement strand
AGAGAGAGAGAGAGAGAGAGAGAGAGAGAGAGAGAGAGAGAGCAAGCCGTCATTTATTTGGCACGTAGGTATTCCCGGAACAGTTTCCGGTCGGTGTGATTCGCAATGTGGACACAGGGACCCGGCCGAGCGTCGAGTCCTTTAAATTCCCTGGATACGAGCATAGAGTTGTCGGGCACGGGGACGTTCGACGCGCGGCTTGGTCCGTTTAGCGGTTATCCGCAGTATCTTCGGTCGCTTAGGAAAAACCATGCTCGAAACTTCTCCAATTAATGTAATCGTGGCGCGCGCGGCCGGATCACGTAGAACGGTAGCTGTGGCAGGGTTTGCGGGATGAGCGATTCACCGCACTGTGAAACGGGCCCGGTTTATTGCGGTACCGCCGTGCCGGAAAACCGTCCTCACGATCCTTGCCGTGTAAGTAAACACGCCTCGATTTTCCCTTATGCGGCTCGCGTTACCTTGCCACAGGTACGTCGCGGCTCGTCTTCCATGGCCCAGCTCCATACGGCCCCGCGACAGCCACTGATCCGTCATAGAAATACGATCAAGCCCGTCGGAGCAGCAGTGCATGGAATTCCCTTTACAACGAGGAAACGAAATGTCTGCCGGAGTTGATACGTCGACGCGTCTTACCGTCTGTCACCTCTATTTCTCTCCCTCTCTCTTACACACACACCGTCTCTCTCCCTTTCTCGTTCTCATTCTCTCTCTTTTGCCACCCACTGGCTTACCTGTCTGTTCGACGGAAACGTAATATGCCAGCGAAGAGTCCGCCAGAGACGAATCCGCCGCAGCCTCTTCCACGAAACTGTCTCGGATGAGATAACAGTTCGTTACGGGATTCTGGCCCGCGATTCCATTTTTGATCATGCCACGGCTCTCTCTCTCTCTCTCTCTCTTTCTCTCTCTCCGTGGTGCATCCTCAATCGGAGTCTCTTTACCAATTCCTGGTAAAGCAATTCCAGGTAGGACGCGACGAAAGTTGGCCATCGGAATCGTTACGCTTCCTTCGCCTTTACTCTATCAAAGGTATTATATCCGAGTCCAAAGAAAGTAGGAAATACAGTTGGCCTTGGTTGAACAGCGACTCCGCAAATCGAGGGAACAGAAATTCCAGAGTTGAATAGAGTTTCACCGAGTTCCAACCGCTCAGTGGTGTGTCGAAATGGGGGAACGTCGCTGGTTGATTAATCCCCAGCCAAGGCTAAGCGAAAAGTGTATGCAGAAAGAAAACGCGATTGACACAGGGTTTACACGGGTAGGAGGCTCCCGTCGCGGCGCGACTGCAAGCGCGGTTGTTAATTGGGTGAAGTGGGAGTCGGTGGAATTTCAGATTGAAGATTTTCGAGAGCTACCGGTTCGCCGAGTTTCCACGGAGTTCGGAGCGAGGGATAGGAATAATAATAAGGAATTTAAGTTGGCGGCATATCATTGCCACGAGGCAACCCGCTAACTACGCCGGATCCAATCAGATAAATGAACTCGGGCGCGACGCGACGCGGCGTGGCACGGCGAGGCCGGGTGCGGGAGGGTGCAGGAGGGTGCAGGCAGGCGTCTCGCAAATCACGGCACCGGGAGATTCGATAGCCTACTTTGCTCGTTGCCAGCCCCGAAACTGAGATTATCTGGCCATCAACCTCATCAAATGCGGTTTGCGACTGACGCTTTCATTACGGGGACCGAGGCTCCGGCGAGGTCCCCGTCGGCAAACGATACCCGGAGGAAAACCCGTGCCAAAGCGTTCTCGCAGCCCTCGGAGGGCTAAGAATCGTCCGGTCATCGGGGTTTAATATCCGCCGGTTCGTTATTTGCTCGCGCGAGAACTTCGCTCGAAGGAAATTGCGTCTCCCGAGGAGCACCGCGGATAACGGCTCGAATAAAACCGTTTATGGTATTGTTCGCGGATCAACGATTATCCCGTGAAGCTTCCTCCTCCTCCCAGGTCGATTACGCCGCTGGCCGTTACGGGCCAGACGATCCGCGAACGAACTTTCCAATAAAATCGCATCGAGAACACCCGGGGAGTAATATCTTCCATTGAAAAATTGCGCAATGCAAATAGCTCCGAGAATTTTCAACGCCCCATCCGCGATTTTCTCGCGCGACACGTAGAAGCACCGGCTTCCTCGCAGTCCGCGCGCGATCTTTCTTGATCGCTGGTCCGAAAGCATCCGGGATCCTCGCGTTTGATTTTCCTGCGAAAAGACGTTTGATAACGCGCCGAGTTAAAGGGATTCCTTGAATACTTTCTCGAATCTTTTTGCAGTTCTGTAGCGGGCGAATATAATTCCAAAGCGTGGCTGCAAGGCAAATTCGAAAGAATCTTGAAAATATCTGCAGAGGTTCCGATGTTCTTTGAAGTGCAGGTGTTTCGGTTAGGTAATGTCGTTTGGATAGTTTCGAATTATTGTTTGATTTCGTTTCCGTGATAGTTACGTCTATATAGATTGAGGACCTTCTGGATTCATGGAACTACCACGGCGACCATTTTGTCCTGACAAAATACATATATTCGATGAAAAGACCGCGTACTTTTCAAATATGTATCTACTAATATCGAAATCGATCAGTTTTTACGTAAGATATTCCTGAAATCACTGTGTTTTCTTAATATTATAATATTCTAACGACCCTTATAAAAGATCATTCTAACCTAAGCTAAATATCAAATTGAAAAACATTTTGCATTGGCCCAAACGATAAAAATATCTCCAATTTAAAACAAAATCATCGAAATATGTCTTTTCACAAAGGCAAGCCCTACCTGATGATAACAATCGAGCAACAAAATAATGATTAATACAGAAAAGAACGATTGCGGAGGTATTCTACCCAGCCCCGAGTAGTTGTGAACTTCTTTACGTGCTCGCGGGGACAAAGAAAACTCGGCGAACATTCCGCAGAAATTCCTGAGGATGACTTTCTGGAGAGGGGTGTATCGCTGACAGGGAATAATTTGACTAACGCAGAAAACTATAGACGTACACCTGCAGTCTCGTGGGATGGGTAGGAGTATGGGGTCGCTAAGAGGGTTGTAAACGTCGGAACCTTCGAGGATCGGTAGTACAGCGAATTCCACGAAGGGACGGGGTTAACAACGGTTCTGAACCGCTCCAAGAAATATTCGTGACACGGCACGGAATTCTCGGCTGTTCGCAGGGCACACGGACTACTTGAGGGGCTGCATGGCGGACATAATCTACAACGGTGCCAGGGTGATACAGTACGCGAAGTCGAGGAAGGGCCAGTCGGAGGTTACGACAGTGACGTGGGGCTGCTCGCCGGAATTCGACGCGACCAGGAGTACGGAAGTCAGCTTCGTCGAAGACGGCGCGTTCACGGCGATCCCGAGGCCCATTCCCCGTTCTGGATCGAGGTACGTACACCTATGGTGCTCTTTTACCATCCCAATTACACCCAAGTTGCCACCTTTCTCTCCAGCCACCCTACCGCTCCCAATTTTCTCTCCGTTGCCGAAAATTCTGCTAAACTCGCTCTCAATATTTTGGAACGTTCTCCAATGCAAATGGAACCTCGGCGATTTTTTTATACCACTGTGATGTTTATATATGCTCTCGAATTTTTTCGGATTGTTCTAAAAGCAACTGAAAGAGTTACCATTGGTGAAAGCTGAAAAACCTTCTTGGACAAATAGGGAACTTCGGTTATTTTCGGACCCTGGCAAAGTTCCTTCCTGCTCGTAATTTTTTAACGACATAGTTTCAGTATTGAACTACAATTGAGAAAATTATTGTTTAACAGTGTTGTTAAAAATTGTTGGATTCCCAAAAATCCGCGAATGCTCTCGCAGTCGGAAAAATTGACTCCGCGCGAGGTCCGACTAGAAAAATCGTATCGAGCCTTCTAGTCACTGGTTAATAACCAAACGAATCAATAACTCCCGACAAAAGCATCGTTACCGTGTCGCCCAGCCGACCCAGTGTCAATCACACGTCGAAATAATCAAATTTCGCCGGCGGAAACTCCCGGAGGATTTTAACGAGCGACTACAGAGAGCCTTGGAGCCCAGCTACACCGCTTCGCTCCGTAGGGTTGGTGCGACTATATCCAGCCTCGGTAAGGAAAGGGTTAACCGAGTTAATTGGTCCTCGCCGCGCTGATAACAGAAGCAGAATTGCTTCTCGTTGATTGCCACTCGATCCCGCGCAGCGTGGCGCCGCTGAAATTTATTACAACATCGTCCGCCGGCCGGTTAATGCGCGACCATTGTTTGATCTTGCCGGCGAGGCGCGATACGCTCCATGAATTCAATGAAATTGTTGCTGCACGGAATTAAAGTTTCAGGCCTCCGGCCCCGGGACCGGTCGCGCACCGGTTACTTGTTAATGAAACTGCATTTAACGGGAGGCGCGGCTGTGGAGCACGCGAATCGCGCGAGTCGCGGGGCTGTGCGGGAGCGGCGAATTGAATTCGATGAAAGCCACGAGCTCGCGCGCTCCTGCGACCGTTCGCAAGAATTTATGAAAACAACTAGCCAACTAGGAATATAGAAAAACGAGGACGGCAGGAGGGATTAAAGCGCGCGCTCCGCATCGTTTCCGGATCGCGTTCGAAACAAGGCCGCAGGATCGGAGCTGGATCCCGGTAGGATCCCGACTGGTTTAACCGGGATCCTTGGTTATCGGCTCGTATTTGCAAAGAGCCCGGTACCAAGCAGTTCTTTAACCCCGCTAACGAACGTTGCTTCTCTCGAGCGCGGCTTCCAACGGCGGAATCCCGCGGGGGCCGTCGTTAAAATGGCGCGGGAAGGTCCGAAACAACAAGCGTAATCGCGTTACGACAGTAGACGCTCGCTAATGGTTACAACGAGCTCTCGTTACCTCCTCGACGGTTGCACTTTGATCCCACTTTTCAGAATAACAAAGACTTTCGGGGACAAGGCGTTCGATTCTCGGCCGGGAATCACAATGGTAAGCCTTCCGTGGCGTCGCGTTCCCACACCCGCCGTCTTTGCTTCCTCCTTCCTCCTTCCTCCCTGCTCCAGGCCCTTCCCAGCCCTCGATAAAAAACGACGCTTGCGAAATTAATGCTGTTGAGAAGCGGAACCGCGAAGTGTCGACTGAATCGGGTATTGAATAAATATTGAAAGACGCAGCCGGACGCTTTCAGGCATCGATCCAGCAAGCTTGATAATAAATTTTGATCCACCGGGTGGTCCCGGACAAATCGCAAATCGATTTTCATTGCTGGGAACTGCGGTGTTTACTGCAGCATTGATTTCATCTGAGCTGTTCTCGTATTTTGTTATTTATTCGAATTCGTTAACGCTGAAACTATCGAAGGAATATAAATTAATTATTTCCGATTTATTCGTCAACAGCTCCTCAAATTATCGATATACTTTCGCGAGTCCTTGCCAACTGAATTTCTCAATTGCAGCACAGGTTATAATCTCGTTGGTAGAACGTAGTAAAAGCCAGTCGCGTCTATGCATTATTAAATGTATTATTGGCTTGTCCTAAAAGTTTGTTTGGTTCCTAACTAACGAGCACAATGCGAAATTGGAATAGTTTTCTAATCAAGCGAATGATGTGGTTCGGCATAATTAACTGTACATCGATTTTCGCTAATGTATTGCAGAAAGATTTTCTGCAACTTTTTCCGCTTTATCGCTAATTTTGACAGTTATACTTTAAATCTCATAGATTGAAAGCTCGCGAATCAGCATCCTTTCACATACTGCTAAGCATTCACTTCTCTCTTCAACGATTGCATTTAGTTTTGCATTCTATTATTTATGTATTCATCGTTCCTAGCGGGAGATTGCAGATTACCGTGCACACGATTAATATCCTCTTCGGCTTCCATTTATTACGCGCAGTCCATTCATCCTGCTATCATCTTCATCTATTTTGCCTATTCATTGAATTTTGTTTTATGTATTTCCTTTTATACGTATATCTTTATATATAAATTTATTTCTGTATCGTCTGTTTTGGTCTATTATTTTTGCTCGTAACAGTAAATCCGAAAAGCGACAGCTGTTTTGCACAAAGGGTTTTGTGCGGGAAATCGAATTGAATCGTCGAACATTTTGACAACCAGCGAGCACAGCGCACTCTCGAATAATCGCTCTAGATTTATACACTACAAATATATACGTTTCCGGCGAATATTTGTCTGATTTAATTTTACCATGTAATGCATTTTTAATGATGCAAGAGAAAATTACATGAAGCACGGTAGATTCGCGTGATTTTAATATTCGCACAGCCTCGGGTTACATTATGATAATTCTTCGTTATTAAATCGCGAAAAGAACATGTGTGTGTTGTTCTGCAATTATCATACGTTGATTTATTTATACAACAACTTTATTATGCGTGAAAATTGATATTACCGTGTACGGGAATGTGAAATAAATTCGGGAAATCGATTATCACGGAAACGCAGCTTTTCTGCGAGCAAACTTCATCCGATTCTGATGAAACTTATATGTAACATGAAACTTGAACTGCTGTCAGCATTTAGGAGGTGAAAGAAGCTTTCGAAAATTAATTAAATATTATACAATAGATACAATATACATCCAGAAGCTTTTCTCTTCCATTCATAATGTCTGAGTAACAAGGTTATCGCGAAGACTACTTTCATGGGTAGCGAGCATTAAATAAAAATCAATTTCGTTGGAGTCGTAACAATTATTTATGCAACACTCTTTCCATTAGGTCGCTGCATATAAAAACTGGAATTTCTCTCGTCAATGGAACAATAATAAAAGACTCATTTGCGAATAGGTATATTTAGTGTAAAACCGTAATGCTTCCAAAGGTTTCGTTTTCGATTCGAGCCGATACAGATTTCGGCGGTGGTTCTCGAGTAGTTCCGATTTTAATTGGTAGCCTTTTCGGAGCTGTATGAAAGGCGGAGGGCAAAAAATCAACGACGATTCCCGTATTATCAGAACTAATTGGACCACGATACGGTGCTCTGGAAACGATACGAATGCAAGAGCTAAAGAGAACAAGAAATTGAGGGAGACTAAAGGAGAAAGGCGAGATATCGAGAGAGAGAGAGAGAGAGAGAGAGAGAGAGAGAGAGAGAGAGAGAGAGAACAAGGTGGAGAGTCTCGGACAACGACAATGAATCAGCGAACAATGCTGGGATTAACAATTAATGCGCGCGATAATTGTGCCACCGGGACGGCATCGATTATCAATAATAATTAATTACGATTAATCGTGTTCAAACGGTACATGCACAGATCTCGTTTGAGGACCGGTGTTTCGCGCAAATCGAGCGTCGGCTTGAGCAGCTTTGGGATCATTGCGGCTTGGCCAAGCGAGAAATCAACACGGAATCGAGCGAAGTCCGACGCGACGACGCGACACCGAAAGTTCAACGTTAACCGCGGTGTTAATTATGGTAACGCGTACTTTCCGAAACTGCAATATCGCGGGGGCGGGAACGACTTTTCATAATCGACCGGGCGACGAACTGCAAGCTCGTTTCCCACGAGCACCAACTCCATTCCCGGGCTCAGGATAACGAGAGTTTGCTCGCCGCGTCCGTTCGGCTACGCCGCCTTTGTCCTTCGGAAATTAAAAGCCCCACCCCCGCAGATTCTTAATTCGAGGTTCGTTTCAGACACGGTAAACGCCGCCGCGAGTACCTGTTGCGTACTCGCGGACCACTGTTGAAACAATGCGATCCTCCTCGCCTTGACTACTGCTGCCTCCGCCGGCCTACGAAAATCATTAGTCGACCATGCACGCTTCGGGAACTCGGATCCAACGGCCTTGGCCACGGTAAACAGCCCGCCAGAGACGCGGAACCCTCGAAATCGTCCATCTAGGACCTTCTCCGCAACCTCCTTTATCGCAGACTGCTTTCTCTTCAGCCTTCCCTTCGAAGCGAATTCCCGGTGTACAAATTCATTTGCGATTCGGTCGCTCGATTGTAATCTTGTCTTAACGATTTCTACGAGAAACGGTCCTTGGATTGCGATAGGAATCAATCCGGGGATTGACTTTCCTATGGACGATGTACTTCAATGTTCTTCACCAAGATCGTCTGCATTTTATTGCGAATGTACGCTTTAATACAGGTCTTCCGAGTTTGGTTCTGGTTTCAAACAAAAGAGCATTGCAAATTGTGAAGTTGTTTGTCTTTGACTAAAACGATGAGTCAACATTTTTTTATAAAATTCCAGTTCTTTTAAGTAAAATATTAAGTAAAACATCGTAATGAGTGGCAGTGTATTTTATGCGAAACTCTACGTAAGGAAAGACATTGTAAAACTACAGTGTGGCCATTTGAATCTGCACAAGAGAACTTTGTCGCATCGAATTCCACTTAACATTGGATTCACAATATACTGGACACAACCGATTGCTTTATAACGACAAGAAAATTACATTTGTTCCAACTTCGTGCAGTGTTTGTTTCAATAGGGTAGTAGTCGCAGAATCTCTCCGCGAAAATGTTTCTCTAATTCCGATAATCGTGGAGAAACAAGTCCGATAGTTTCAATGTCTGTTGGTGCATAGAAGGGATGCGATGATATGATATTTCAGGGAAAGCCAGTCATATTCGTGGCGCGTGTGCGCGTCGGATGAACGATGGAGCCTCGACTCAGGCGTCTTTCATTCGTCCGGCATCCCGCACCGCGAACGTGTAAACAAGACGTTAATCGCGATCAGAGCTGGCCGGGCAGAGCAGTTTTCGTGGTCCACCCCGCAGTCGACTGGAAGTTCGACGCTTGGCGGCCATTAATCCGGGCCGAGCATGTTTTCGCAGCAGTTTTTCGCCACATTTGCGCCCCGGGGCCCCGGCCGTTACGTCTAATTACATGGTCCGCGAGCAACCGCCGGCTTTTTCTTCCACGGAAATCCGGAGCCATAGAGGTTTTCCGGGCCCTCGTTACGGTATGATTCATGTCGGAAACTGGCCGCCTCCCGGGTCGCCTTTGTCCCTTTGACGGGCTGACCCTGAAACTGCTATTATCGGCCGCTATTACGCGGCTTGAATCGCAACCGGTGCCGACAATTTTCGAACTCCTAGGGAAATCGCGGCATTCTGTGTCACCCCCGGTCAATCGGTGGACGAAAGTGTTCGGACACGGAAGTTTTCCGACAATGGAGCCAATTTTCTCCAATTCTGGGAATTTCGTTCTGTTTGAACGAGAATCCCGGGGAATCAATAGCTCCCACGGATTCGTTCGTAATTATTCAGACAGAGTTTTCAAACTTTACTCCGCTTTTAGAAAGCAATGATCGATGGAGTTATTTTCGTTTCGTCTGTACTATCATCGGATTTTACGCTCGCGATGATTATACGGGAAAAATTAGGATCACCTGTCCAGTGAATGAACGCTTATGTTTATTACGATGATTGAACTGCAGAATATATATTTTTATATCATTTTTAAATATTTTTTTGTTCGATTGCAGAAAACTGCAGTTAAATAAATATTTAGATTTATTACGTTCTTTAATCCCTTAAATGATATTGCAAACGATTCGTTTCATTACTAAGTTCGTACATCTCCGAACACAGTTGTAGCATTTTTTGATAGTTGCAATTTATAGTAGATGTATAACAGTACTAGTGTATACGCTTTTATGCGAAAAAGGCACAAACATTAGTTTTTTATATAACGCAGGAAATATTCGTTCTTTGGGGGATGTTCATTCATTGGATAAATCACCCTAGCTTTTTCTGCTCTGAATTGATTTATCCCGGTTAAAAGAGGTGGAATTAGTCATTTTTTTCATGAAAATAAGCGAAATGGGAGACGATTCTTAAATCTCTCTCTTTGATTCGTTCTTTGAACCTCTCGCGTAATTGGCTCCCTTTTCTGCAGACTTTTCGCAAAGGACCCGAAGTTTCTGAAAGCCATCAGGAAAGAATTCATCATCTTTTGCATTCAACCAATTCCGTATTTTCCAAACTCGGGCCAACCCCCTCGCAATTTCCTCTTTTTCCCCAAATTGAAGGGACGTCTTCAAAACTGGCAGTTTGAAATCAATGGAGACTCGAGGAGGACCGTAGGGAAGTTGGTGTACGCTCAGGATGATCAATTCTTCGATGACGGCATTCGAAAACTCGTTTGCCGACGAGCAAAATGTGTAGAATAGGGTGGGAATTACGTAGAGAGATGAAAATGTTGAACGGCTATGGGAGGAAGCGGAAACATTGGATCGCTTTACAGTGAGCTACATCATTAAACGCTAATTAACGACTAAATAAAAAGTCGCATAATTTAAATACCGTCCGCTAGATAATTACGCGTGAGCTTCAGTACATCGGAAATGGATGAAAAAACGGACGAAACTGAAAACGTGTAATTACATTAGTCGAAAATTCTGTACCCGTGGAACAACGTATTCGTATTTCAATTCGCCGTAACTGTTTTGTAATAAAAAACCCCAATACTCGTGAAAAACCTGTGTAGAACAAAGCACATATTCGGCGTTATAGATATCGCATGGTCCAGGCCCACAGCATCACAACCAACATTTGCTTACCCGCGCGTTGTTACAAAAACACCGGACTTATTTATCGCAGCAACAAGGAATCGACTGATGAATTTATAGTGGAACGGACCCTGTTAAAACCCGTTATCGCAATCCATGACCGAAGCTTCATCGAAACGATATTTTATCCTGTAAATGGTTGGGCCTGTTGGCAATAGAAAAACTGGCCTCGCACATGAAAAATATCGCACGGTTGGAGCACGTGGACCAGCCTCGTGCCGAGAGAAACACGTGAAATAGAGACCTGTACCGGGACTAATAATAAAACAGGTAACCGAGCGGCGTCGCGAGCCGTCGGGGGATGCGTTTAACGCGGCTAAATCAATTTGGCGTCACGTTTCGCGCGTAACAGCTGAACTTTCCCGGTGGCGAAAGATGCAAACGGCCAGGTAATTCGAGCCGAACAGTTAAGAAACTCCGAATTCCGCTAACGCTCCGTTAACGGTTTAACGGGTCCATTCAGAGCGGAGTCGCAACCCGGCGAAGAAGTCAACTGCGAAATTCTAACTCGATCGCGAATACCCCCGGCGGCGTTGTTACAGAGTTTTAGCGTTATTCCCTAATACCCGACACCGTGGCTCACTCGGCCTGGTTCTGGTCCGGCTCGATCCCATTCGATTCGATTCGATCCGATTCGAGGCCATCCTCGTTCATCGAATTTTACCCGGAGAAATTATTTTGCGGAAGCAATTCAAACTTTAACATTTCAACATCAGAATTCGATCACAACTACAGAAGCTATTCGAAAGTCTCACAAAATCGAAGTAATTTAACCTGTTAGCTGTCACGCCAGTCGTACGTCAATGACACGTCTTCGATCAAGACTGGAGACTTTGTATCGTAAAATATTCGAGCACGCTAAACTTTATTCAAATGTGTGGAGCAAGCGAGAGGATCAGAACAATTTCAGTTTCCCGGCCCGAAGTACTTTGAAATTGAAACATAACTTTTTAGGATTCCGATTTAACAGTGAATGTGTGCCTGAAACTGCAGTGTTCATTCTTTACTTCAATTCAGGCCTCTTTTCATTACTATTTTGATTCTACTGCGGTCCTTCAATCTACAGCAGGTTTGCATAATGTAGTGTTACAAGAATGAACTTCTAATCCTCTGCACTCGAATCGCGACTCTGTGACACCAATCAAATGTAAAATTCTATAACTCCAAACAATTTTTATAGTATTAAATTTGCTTCTGTTTAATAAACTGCTAAAAATTGAAGCATGCCATGAATGGACTACGGATTTTGCATAAAGATCCGCCGTCTAATCATGAGTAAACGTAAAAATTCTATTTGCAAAAACAAAATAAAGATTGAGAAAGAATAGAAATCTTCAAGGTTCTTCGAGTGCATGGGGTTGAAGTTGGACGAAAGGTCATTATTACGCTCGACGCAAAGCGTAACAGGACATGTCAAATCTATAGAGAAATAACACGATTTCTCCTGGTTAGCGTCGACCGATCGAACACGACACAACGGTGCAGCGTTCGCTGTTTCCGATTAGCCGACGATTCGATGCGATCGTCGACGATTACGAATGCAATTTGGTGGTCGGTGAGGGTAAGTGGGGAACGGAGACGCTAACAAGGACGAACTATAATTTCTCCAGAGGAGCGCCGGAAGTTGGACGGTCTCGCGTCGATTCCTTGACTTCCTTTCAATTTTCTCCCGACCCGGTTGTTGCAGATGGGAGTTCGAGTTGAAGACGGTCGCGGAGACCGGTCTGCTGCTCTACAACACCGGGCAATCGTCATACGCCGATTACCTCGGGATCGAGTTGTTCGAGGGTAAAATACGTCTGCTGATGAACAAAGGGAACGGGCCGACCGAGTTGATACACGGCGCGCCGGTAAACGACGGTAAATGGCATCGAGTGGTCGTCGATTTCAACCCGAGCGGAATCGGGATCACGGTGGACCGGCAGGAAAGAACGATCGGTCTGCCGAGCGGCGGAAACCGGTACCTGGATCTAGCGGACACCCTCTACATAGGCGGTACAGAGCTGAACAAGCGAGCCAGAGCCCTCGGCAAGGGTCTCAAGTCCGGCGACCTGAGCTACAAGGGCTGCCTGCGAAGTATGCAGCTGGACAACAAGGAGCTCGGCCTGCCGGACGTCAAGATCAGCCAGGGGATCGTGGTCGGCTGTGTTTGGGGATTCCCGTGCATCGAGGCGGAGCCCTGCGTGCCCGACGCCGTTTGCTCCCAGCTGGGTGTCACCTCGTTTAAGTGCGACTGCGATCAACCGTTGTGCATCAAGCCGAGCTACGCCGAGGATTACAAGGTAAATATTGAACGATCCCCGGCCCCGAGCATCCCGTTGCCGTCGAACCGCTCCAGCAATCGGCGTACCCGCCCCTTTATCGCGAAAATATTGTTACTGTTGCCTCCTCTTTCTTGGCCAATTATTCGACGTAAACACTGTAACTGCGTGGTTTATGCGGCTCGAGCTGCCTTTCGAGTTTAAACGGTGAGGAAAGAGTTCGATTTGAATCAAATTTACGATGGGTACATAGTCTGCGAACTCTGTTATTTCTCGGCGACACAAGAAAGTTCTGTTGCTTTTAAGATCGCTAAGGCAAATATTATTCCTAGGCATTTTCTCGCGAGGCTGGAAAGCAATGCAGATCCTTAGAGTATACTGTCTTAATAATCATTTTTCACCTAAATGTTAACTTATGCAATCCTTCGTCAGCAAACTTTTGTTATTAACACTCTGACTGCTACGTCAACAACCTTGAAAATTGCATCAAACTAAAGTATTTTATTTAATCAAATTAAAATTGAAGACGCTGTTCTGCTAATAAAAAGGATCTAATGGATTTGGAATTAGCCGATTCGACTTAACAACCGAAGGGTTGAAAACTTGAGAGCTCGAGCAGGAATATGGAGTAGCGATTCATTGACTCGACAAGAGGAGAGATTTTTCGAATAAAATTTGTCGCGGAGTTTATCAAGCTGGCAAAGCGACAGGGGATTTTGAAAAGCGCAGAATGATACGCGAAAAAGGATGATCTAGACTCGCGGGTGTGATTGCGCGGAGTGATTGAGATGACGCGGGGTGAACGCCGGAGAGGCGAAGAGAAATATTTGCATGAGGCGGATTACAGCGAGGCCGAAGGGGAGAGGGTGGACAAAATTTTGTAAGCAAGTCGACGGGGCTGAAGGATCTGCTCCATATTTAGCCAGCTAAATTTAAGTCGGTGGAGGGACGTGCGATCAGATTGTCTTACACAAAGAGGGTATCGAAAAGTGGGTGCGACCCTACGAGAAATACTTCGAGAGATAACGAGAATATGGAATCCGCCTCAGCCGTGCATATCGATTTTGAGGAAAGTTCAGAGTATCGATTTTTAGAAAATTGCAAGTGGCTCGAACAGTAAACGCTCGGGCGAAGAAAAACGCTCTTGAGTTTATTAATAATTATTTATGAATAATATTTATTAATAATATTTTATTTATAATTATTAGAACTGTTAACGCAAATTCGGTTTAAACGAATCAAAGGTGAAACTACCTTCCAGTTTCAACGCCTTGCAATTCTCTTTGCAATTACAATATGTAATATGATACATATGCTGTCACGGCTAAGTTACGGTTCGTCGAGCAACGTATAACTCGTATCGTGTTTGTAAACAATGATCTGAGATTTCTTCTGTTACGCTATGTGCGGAAATTCAACGTTATACGTTATATGTACGCATCGGATCTTCAAACTCGATTTTCTCGAAAACTAAGCCTTAAATGACAAAATTTTATTCCATATTTTGTTCTTAGTTTTTCATAAGGAACCACCTCGTGTCCGCTTGTACATGTTATTCAGCCGCACGCTGTATATTCATCGTAAGCTTATATTTACTCGAATGCTTAAATATTAACAACAAAGAAACAGAATTTTATTCTGACTTAGCCCCTCGCCGTGCTTTGACGAATCTGTCTCGCGATACAGATTTCCAGTAATAATCTGTTAATTATGGATATAATTTCCTTCTTTTAATTCAAAATATTGTATTTTTCTTTCTCTTTTAAGAGATTATTACAATTGAAAATGTACTAGTTCTTGTAATTGCGAGAGAAATGGCACGACGCTTCATGACGGAAGAGATTCAGAACACAGTGCATTCGATTTTTCGAAATTCAATTCCGGAACTCGCCTTCAATTCCAGATTATATTATTTGAAGCCGGATTCGTATTATCGGCGGATCGCTTTAATATTGACAATGTCCGAGCCAGTTCCACTGGCAGTATTCGCACTGCACCATAACGATTATACTACCATCCCCCGCGGACCATATCTATACGTCACCGTCCCGTTTTTGCGCGAACGGCCTCGCCGTTGCTCGGTCGCACACACACATACATGTCCGGTTCTCGAATTTCGCAGGTGTACTCGAAGGGAAATTTACCCGTGAACCTGGAGATCCTCTCGCTGAGCCCGCTGCTCGTATCCGAGGGCGAACATGTGCCAGTGACGAGTGATAACATTGCCATGGTGTTAGACATCGCTAAATATGGGGTCGAAGAGGACGGCGTTATCTTCACCCTGGTTACGCCGCCCACCTATGGAAACCTGGCCCTGGACCTCCTAACGACCAGAACAGAGCACTCCTTCACTCTCCAAGACATTAATCGAGATAAGGTAATGCCCGACCGCCGAAACATATGCTCGTTGCCGAATTCGCTAGGGGGCCACGTGACCGGAATAAAATAGACAACGCGACGGGATGATCGATAATGCCTGTGCGTACAGCGCACGGCTAATTATTAGTGTCATTGATGCGTTGCAAACAAAATGCTCTTCGTCTCGTCGAGAAGAACGACGTCGAATCGCAACAATGGTGCTTTTATAATCCTATTCTTGCTGTTTTATTAACCAGACTACAGACTTTTATGCGAAATAAAAATTGTCTGCATTAATTGCAAGATACAAAAGCAGCAATCTGTATTCTTTTTCTAATAATTTTCGTGAATTGAACGTGATACAATCGCATTTTTAAATTTTTTAAACGCTTTCACTCTTTTGCATTCTATCTACTCGATTTTCTGTGGACGCATAAAGTATTGCATGGAACATAATTATCTGCTATATCACTCCAGGTCTTTGTGCAGAATATTATTAGCAATGATTAACCGTTCACTGAATTATTCACGTATAGAAATCCTGTACAATCGGTTTCTACTTTTGAAGTGTTGAACAAAGACGACGCGGGTTCGTCGACGGCATTATTTTATGACAATTTTTGGTCATTCTACTTTCATTATTAAATGTGTAAAGGTTTCCTGCCGAGAAGAATTTTTGGTATCACACCGTAGCATCGGGAGGTTCCAGTTACGTCTAGAACATTCTGTTACACGAACAAGTTTTCAGACTTTCACGGTTACACGGGATACAGTTAACACACTTTGCCTTTGCCTTTTAGAAAGATTACTCGCACATTTCATTAACATTGTTAACAGCATAGCTGAACTTGTTAAAGAGTTTATGCAATTTAACGGCAAAAGAGATTTCGTCGTGTTCTCGTTATTAATAAGGATAATTGAGGCTTCCTTGTACTGCGAGTATACGCGTGTATCCAAAGTTAGCATCGATCAATGTGGTTGTCGATTAGCACAGCTGTCAGTAGAACACGACTTCAAAGAATTCCTGCTGCTTTTGTAAACCTGAACCAACGTTTCTTGGATTTCTTAACGTGGAACTCGCGTAGATCTACGACGTACTGAATATTCCTTTCTAAAGCGGAACAATCTCATTAATCGTCCTAAAAATGGTCAACCTCGATAACTCGCTAGGGAAGTCTTAAAAAATTCCACCTATCCTTGCGCATAATTAATTTCTTTCTCAACTCGCCCCTTTCTTCTACGAACCGAGCGAAAAATTTACCTCCTAGTATTTTCTCGTTATTAAAAAATTCTTCAGCTTCTTTTGTCTTTCTTTTCTCAATTCGTTCAGTAAATGCAATTGCCGTGCTACGAAATTCATTAACTTTGAAAGTAGTGGTATGAAATAATAGGTAAAGTGTTACAACATTGCTGAGTGCAAGAGAAAAGGAACAACCAAAGACCGTAGTTACACATGTTAACACTGTTAATCCTATCGCACCCAAGTATTCCTCAAATATTCTGCACCGAAACATAATTCATTTCTGTAACACAGAACTGATTGTAACGATGGAATTGTCGTCTTAATTACACGCGTGTTCGGGCAAGACAAACGGCGAATAAGACGAATATAATAAGTGATTTAAGTACAATTGCTGTTAATTTCATCGATAAATAAAATTCATGTGACCTAATAATATCATCCAGAAGTTCGCGAATTACTCAACTGAACCAAGTACTCCATAGTTTCCAGTTATTTTATTGTCACTTCAATTTCTCGGGACTGAAAAATTACACTCCAAGCTACACTTCAAAATATTGGTAATAAACTGGCTTACCCAAAGAAGGGGGGATGTGGGTGTGGTACGCCGAATAAAAAGAGCCTCGCAAGCAAGGGCTCCGCGCCAGAAAAGCTTGAGGAACTATGGCGTGTTCGATGATAATTATTCGAGGAAAAAGGAGGAAGACGATGAAAAACCGCGGTCCGCTCTTCCAGTTCGTCATAGGACTCGCAAGCTATAGATAGTTGCCGGTGGAAGAACTAACTTTAGAACCGTGGGGGGCCGCTCCTCGTGTCGTCGGACCTCTCGGTTGTCTGTTCCTCTTCTACTTGCACTCAATTTATCCAGCGACGGTGCTCTATTTATAAACACCACCACCGCTCATTAATGGTTTTTCGTGGGCTCGCGCACGGCCCGGAACCGCGTATCCATTAAACGCCGGGGCCCCGGGTTTTACCACCGGGTTATTTCTTTCCCGATACCCCTGCTACTCCTTTTATTCTCCCCGGGAAACCTTCTCCCTTCGGTTTTCCCGTACGAAAATCCCAGCGAAGGAACGCGCTCTCGGAACCCCCGTCGATTCGCTATGCTAATCGCCGATTTATAAGCTTACCGGGGCCGCTGCAATTAATTTTAATTACGACAGACCAGGTGACCGGTGAATTTAACGCCGGTGATGCGCGGTGCAGGGTTCGGCGGCGAATATTTAAACCTTCACCTTAAAAACGTCAGAGCCATAAACAGAATTTATCGGTTCGTTAAACGTAAATTGGTGTCCTGGTTTTCGAAGAAATAACTGATATGCTGGTCTCATGATAGACCCCAAGCAAACAGTGCAGAAAAATGTGTTGATTTCGTATTAGATGGACGGTACATTGAAAATACTCGTACCTCAATTAACACTGGGTTTATGCAATCCGTGAAAATGATGGGTCATCAATGTTTTAATTTACAATTATTCGGATTTTGAAGATACATTTATGAGTTATTTATCCAGTATATGTGTTACTTGCAACAAATATTACAATAACACTCAGGAGTTGAAAATCAGAATAAATGTCTTATCCTTATTAAATCCGGCGGGAGTTATTCGTTTCTCATGTTAGAAATAAACGCATAGATAAAGTCGATTCGGTGTTCTAATTTCCAATTGATAATTTCTTCCGTGGCCGTCACAGTTAATTTTAATTACGTCAGGGAGACCAGTGAATTTAACACCGGTGATTCACCGTGCAGGGGTGAGAATTTTTAAAGCCCGTTTTAAAAACACGAGAAATGCGAGTCTCGGCGTGTCAAAGAATTTATTGGTTCGTTAAGAAAGTCGAGAGGAAAAAGACCAAACCGGCAAGAAGGAAAAATTTCGATCCCGTGCTGCAACTCGTAAATAAAGTGTAACACGGGAAGAAGTAAATCTTCGTGTAACTTCGAGAGACCGTGGGCGCTTGCGTGCACATACACCCGGCATTTTTCATCCGGATGTTGTCGCGGTTTCATAAAGTCGCCGTCGCGGTCGTCGCGAGACAAATAATCGCGACGAGCGCGAGACGTCGTTGTCGTTGCCGTTGTCGTTGTTTCATCGTCGTTGTCGACGTCATCGTTCGAGCGACTCTCGCTCCGAGGCGCATGGCTTCGGGCCTAGATACATCCATATTCATACGTCTCCGCGGAAACACTGTTTACCAGCGTCGCGCATTGTCTCATTATCACGATGAAATCCGCGACAGATACAGTACATGCACGACGGCAGCGAGACCACGGAGGACAGCATGATCCTGGAGGTGACACTGGTGGCGGGCGCCGGTTACACGTTACCTGGCTATCTCCAAGGACGACTGAGGTTCCCGCTACACGTCAACGTTACGCCCGTTAATGACCCGCCGTTGCTCGAGATATCGACCGCGAAAGTGCTGCGTCTCGCTCAGGTAAGACACACCAAGCATGGAACAGCTGGCTGAACTAACGTTGCATTATCGTGCCGGGGCTGGCCCGGTCTCCTCGCACGAGCAGAAATTTTACGGCAGGAGAACCGACCGGAGGCTACTGCGTTAACGTAATTGCCGCGGATTCGGCCGACATGCTCGCCGACTCGCCACAGTAAATCAATTAATCGAGATTCGACGAGATCGTGGCGTTCGTTCACGGTCCTCGGCGAACGGACGGTTGCCGCGCCGGCCTCGGAGCGAAATCGATTTAAGTCGCTGCTTCAAACGCTGCCCTTAATTAACCACTTAAGCCAGCAATCTTCTTAAACGAAATAATTCTTGCGCCGTTCAAATTAAGCTTTAACCCCTTCGGGGTTCAAGATACCGACGGAGATCGAGGGCGCTCCGACCGGTGAGTCGTTGTAATTGAAATGCCCGAGTTCTTTCCGAACCTGGAACAATCGGCCGGCGTAATTAGTCGAGCTGCTAGACCTGGTATGGCCAACAAATTTGCTCTGAGAACAGACAGCCTTGCCCTCTGCGGTAACAGGAAAGGGAACTCTCGATTTTGCAAGTATCGCAGCGTCGATGATGAACGCGGTGGAGTCTTTGTTAGCCTGAGTGGGCGTAGATTTTGACGGAGCTGTAATAACTGTCTCCAAAAATGTAGCTCGAGATGTTACAGTGATCCTCTAATCTTCCTTTCTATTGGATTAGTGGATTTTAGTACCTAATACCGATATTCTGCCTTTAATCTAATAGCGCCTTGAGCTGCTCCCGAGGTCGATATAGTTTACTGTTTCAACAATTGATGATGTATGGTCATACATAGTTCTGAGCAAATTTTGACGAAGCTAGGGCAATCTACCCTGGTCTAGAGGCCTCATGCATGAACGGAGGTCAGGTGTGTTTGCAGGAAGCATAAACTGTGATGTTTAATCATTCTCAGGGGACAAGGAAGATTTTGACGAAAGAACTAGTTTGGGCGATCGACGCCGACACGCCGTCGGACATGCTCGTCTACACTGTTCTGCGTACCGACGCCGACGCTGGCTACGTAGAGAGGGTTACTTATCCCTCGCGGCCCATCGACACGTTCACTCAAGCCGAATTGATGCAAGGATTAATTGCATACGTACACCGGGGAAATGGTAACGTAATCATCTTATTTTGAGATATTTTGCTCGGCAGTTTTTCATGCTAGAAACGAATTCGTTGTACCTGTCTTAAGGATCTGAGAAGATGTGAAGATTAATAATTTTATTTCCGTACTTATCCAGTAGCTAAGAATACTTCCTCACGTAGTACCTGCTTTGAAATGCTTCAACCGTGAGTTAATCCCAGCTTTCTAGTTCTTGGAACTTCTCGAACTCAGACTCGTTCATATTTAAAGCATTCGCGACAGATAAGACCCTTTGATGAAATCTTAAAATGGATTCTTAATCGACAAACTTAATAAGCCGAAACAACTTGATAAGCACGACGAGATTCATTCTTATATTATAAATGTATCGTCTATGCTTATATCGCTTTTCGTATATCCAAAGGGAACATTTTCAATTCACCGCGACTCCTGGGGTCGAGAGAGATTTCTTGTAAAATCCGCAGGTTTAATTGGATCTTCGACGATTGTCTTTCTACAGCGAAACCGAACGCAAAGCTAGACCTCCAAGTGAGTGACGGGATCGAGAGCAGCAAGCCAGCGAGCCTGAGGGTGGCCGCTCATTCTTTGGATATCAAGCTGATGCACAACACGGGGCTGGTGGTGGTGCATCGATCTTTCTCGTACCTGACCCCGGCGAACCTTTCTTTCACCACGAACTCGGACGACAACACTATAGACATCCGCTACGACATTGTCTCGCCGCCCCAGTTCGGCACGATCCAGAAGCTGAAGGACATCTCGAGCAGCTGGACGAATGTCAACTACTTCACCAGCAGGGACGTTGAGCTGCATACCATCAGGTACCTTCACAACGAGGGCAGCCCAAACCAGGACGAGCTGAAGTTTCAAGCAAGCGTGCGAGAAGTCAGAGCGCATCACACCTACGATTTCAGGATCACGTTCATCGATTTGGAGTTGAAAGAAATAAAAAGGGTGTCCATAAATTTCACGAACGTCGCTGAGGTCGTCGTGACCGGACAGAACCTTAGGTACCAGACAAATCCGTTAGTAACATCGTCCAGCAAGATCACGTTCACCGTGGCGACAGGACCAAGATACGGTAACTTGTTACTCTCGAATGAAAAGCTAGAAGTCGGGGACGCCTTCACTCAGGAGGACATCGACTCCGCTCGACTCGTCTATCGGCTTTTCAAACGAGCACACTCGACGATCCTCGACGAGATCGGGTTCAAGGTCAGCGCGCCGCAGTGCATCGACCTGCACGGCAGCCTAAAGCTCAGGCATTACCTCAGCAAGAGTATGAAGCCGTTGGACAGCGTGGAGACGTTGCGAGTGGACGAAGGCTCGCGCGTTAACGTCAGGATCCACAGGATCAATACTAAGGACTACGGAGTCACGTCGTTGACGTACAACATGACCATGCCGCCTCGTCACGGCTGGCTCACCGTCGTCAACAACTCCAGGTCCCATACCCGAAACAACACGAACTTCTTTACATCCGAGGAACTTCTCTCACAGAGGGTCTACTATGTCCACGACGACTCCGAGACTCGCGAGGATTCCTTCCAGTACGTGGCGATCGCCGCAGACCCCGTGGACTTCATGTACGTCGGATCATTTCGCGTCGAAATCACCATGAAGAACGACAACGTACCGGAGCGATCGGTGAACAAGGTATTCCAGGTAGTCTCGAAAGGAGAAAGGTTGATCACCAGCAAAGACCTAGCGTACGTGGACAAGGACGTGGACACGAAGCCCGGCGAGCTGATCTACACCAGAAGAGACACACAGAGGAACGGGATCGTCAGGGTATCAAACCCTTCTGTGCAGGTGTACGAGTTCAGCCAACAGGACATCAACAACGGGCAGATTCTCTTTAGACACCAGGGCGATGACCATGGGAGGTTCGAGTTCAGCGTTACCGACGGACACTTCTACACAACCGGTGTCCTCGAGATTCAAGCTAGTCCGCCGTACATCAGGTTGAGAGTGAACAACGGGTCCGTGGTGCAGTTCAACCGATCGGTGGCCTTGAGGCCGAACGAATTCGACATCGAGACGAACGTGTACACGTCCGAGAAGGAAATCAAGTACTCTGTGCTGGAGAAGCCAAAGCACGGGATACTATTAAAACCCGGCAAAGAAGCGAACTCGTTCACCGAAGAGGATCTACGGTACGCCATAGTTACGTACAAGCACTTAGGTGGCTCGCTGACCTGGGACGACTTCAAGTTCAAGGTGTCGACGAAAGGAGCGGAGGCCGAGGGCGTGTTTCCGGTGAAGATTTACCCGGAGAGCTACTGGCAGCCGCTGATCGTGCAGAGCAATAAAACGGTGTTCGTGGAGGAAGCAACCAGTGTGCTATTGAATCAAAAGAGCCTCGAGGTGATGCACCCGAAGATACCGGCCTCCGAGATCGTCTACTTCCTAAAGGAATGGCCGCAGAACGGATACCTAGAGCTGCAGATTCATGACGAGCACACCGAAGAGGCTCGAGAGGATTACATCGGTAACGCGGTGAAGAGCTTCGATCAGAAGCTTGTGAACGAAGGCAGAGTGTTTTACGTACAGTCTGTGATCAACCAAACGAACGACAAATTCGTTGTCGACGCGACCAACGGCATCACCTGGTTACACGATCTCAGCGTGAACTTCGTGATAGTCCCGGAGAAACTCTATGTCGAGGCGAAGGGTCTCGTCGTAATCGAAGGGAAGAGCACGGTCCTTGACGAAAAGACTTTCGTGATCCTAACGCCTTACTACTCTGGCAAGGTGACCGACTATCGGGTCACTGAGAAACCGAAACACGGAACCGTGCTAGATGCGACAAAGAACACCCAGGTGAAAAAGTTCTCTCAGAAACACCTGGCTGCTAGAACAATCCTCTACAAGCACAATGGCGACGAGTCCTCCAAGGACTCGTTCAAGATGGTCCTCGTTGCAGGGGACAAGACCAGTGAACCGTTTGATGTCTGGGTCAACGTGCAACCCGTTAATGATGAGATACCAATGCTAGTTAACAAGACTAAGTTGTACGTTTGGCAAGGTGGTTCGGTCCCTGTGACGTCGATCAACCTGGCGGCGGTTGATAACGACACCACGACTCCAGATTTGATCTTCAATATCACCGGTGTTAGGAACGGGTTCATATCTTTGAAGTCGAATCCGATAGTGGACGTCTATAGTTTTACGCAGGAACAGGTTGATCAGGCCGTGGTCCTCTTCACACATACAAGTGAGCACTAAGGATTTGTTCCTAAAAAAGTTTACAGACGTTTTTAGAGTTCTTTAATTAGTCGCACTATGGTAATAGTTAATCGATACCTTTGTGTATACTTTTTTCAGATGGATCCGATGCTGAGTTCAACTTCGTCCTATCAGACGGCGTGCACACGTCCGAGTCCTACAACCTGATGGTCGGCACCAAGCCGGTTCGACTGTCTGTCGAAAGAAATTCTGCCTTGAACGTGTTCCCGCTGACCAGAAAACTGATTTCGGACAAGTTGTTGCTAACGAGGTGCTCCGATGAAACTCGGGAAATTAAGTACACGGTGCGAAACGGGCCGCGTCTGGGGAAGATCATCATGGAGACGAACGAGGGTGCATGGTTGAACGTCGATCGGTTTACGCAGATGGATGTCAATAACAGTAAAGTGTTCTACGAACATACCAAGCAATTCATGGACCTCACCGCCAACGATTCGTTCGTGTTCGACACGGAGGCGCACTTCGCGGAATCCTTAACCAATCAGGCGAGTTTGCCCATCTCAGATCAGATCTCTGATCATGCAGAACAATGTCCATTAACTGTTACGTTTTACATTGTAGGCGTTCCAAGTAGACATCTCCGTGTCTAGCGGTGGGTTGGACAGATACATTACAGCGAAAAATGTGTGGGTGGAAGAGGGAAGTTCCGCTCAGGTTATAATGAATATCTCTGGGATCGTGTCGTTTCTCCAGACCCACGCGGGCATCTCGAACCCAGTGGTGCTCTCGAGGCTGGTCAATCAACCGAGTCATGGTCACGTGATGATCATGCCAGACCTGAATGTGACCACTTTTTCCCAGCTGCAGATCGAGAGCGGAAAGATCGCCTACTATCACGATCACTCGGACACGTTGGAGGACCGTATCAATTTCTCGTTGTACTTGACGCCCGGCCACATCCTCCTTTGTAACACCAGCATCCCGGTGAACATCGGGCCGGTGAACGACGAGCCGTTTAGACTGGTCACCAACGCGCCGTCTATCAAAGTGGTCCAGAACCAGAACCAAACGATAACTAGGAAGAGTCTGCTGACGATCGACCCGGACACACCTCCCGAAGAAATCGTATACGACGTGATCAATGCGCCGACTTATGGTCGTTTGTTGCTGCTACCATTCAACGAAAACGTGTCGGAGGTGAGAGAGGTGGACAAGTTTACGCAACACGACGTGGATTCCAGTCGACTAGTGTACGAACACAACGGACCCCTTCAAGCGACTTCGTTTTACTTCCGGGTATGGGACGGCCGTTTCAACCACAAGTACGACGTATTCAACGTTTACGTTCAACCCATCAAACTGAACGTCACGGTCTCCGGTCCGGTGAGCCTTCAACAGGGCTCGAACGTCGCATTAATTTCCGAGAGTAACGTGAAGCTCGACACGAACGCAAGGCAGGAACTGGTTGTCTACGAGGTCACCAGCAATCCTAAGTATGGAGTGCTTTACGTCAGGGATGGCGCCGCGGCCAGTTTCAAGCAGACAGACTTGCTCTCGAAGAGCGTTATGTTCATGCAGACGGACATGACGGTGTCAAACGATAGTCTAGAATTGCGCGCGAGATTGAGCGGGTTCGAACAAAAGCAGATTAAAGTTGAGATCAAAGTGGCACCCTTGATGATCATGAAGCCTATGGTGGCGTTAGCCGGAGAAAAGACTCGGATCACTTTGCAGCACATGGACGCCACTCCTCTGGCCAAGCTGACGAACAGTAATCCCGTCTATACTGTGTTGAAGAAGCCGAAGTTTGGCAGGATAAAAAGGATCATCAGAAGTTCCTCGTCTTCTGGAGAAAAACGAGGATTTCGGGAAAAGGAGGTCGCGAAGTTCTCTCACCAGGAGGTGATGTCCGGTGTGATGTACTTGGTGTGCAGGAAGATCCCCACTATGGAATACGAGGGGGTGCTAGACAGCTTCACATTCGTTCTGGCAGCCTCGATTTTCCAACCCGCGATCGGGGAGTTCGAGTTCCGTGTGAAGCTGGACTTGGACGAATTCAACATCACTCTGGGAGGTCCTATGGATCCGGTGGGCCACGAAGGTGAAATGGCAATTGCGCCGAACATGAGCAACGATTACTTGCTCATCCTGGGGATGCTTTTGGGTGTGTTTCTGCTAGGCGTCGTCGTGATCGTCACGATCAGGTGCAGACACAACAGATATAAGCACGCTGAAGAAGAGAAGCCAGAAACGACGCCGGCAGTGGGTGTGATGCCGCTTCCACGACCACCGGACCATTTGATGCCCACCACGCCCCATTTGAAGCGCTTCACGAACGACCATAACAGCGTTGCCGCCAGCACACCGCTACCGGTACTGCCTACCATGACGTCCACACTACCTCCGTGCAAAGTAATACCTCTGGGTCCGCTTGAGAGTATCACGGGCTCCGAGGTGGACGTCTCAGCCAGGTACCCCTATGGCGTCGCAGACGGCGACGAATGGAGCAGCTTCGACACGTCGGACCTGCCCTGCCCATCAGCCACCACTCAAAGGACCAACAACCCGTTGTTAAGAAGAAATCAGTACTGGGTCTAGCAAAAGGAGGGCTGTTCGCGGACCCTGCGAACTAAGCCGTAACACTTCCTCCACTCTACGAAAGACTATGTTTTTCTTACGAACTGCGCGAGAACTAGTCCTCGATTATCATGGTCTTAATGTGCCTAAAGAGATGTGACTCTGCGGATACGGGGATATGTACCGGAAGCCTCGATTTTATAGCGAAACCGTGGCGGAAGCTCTTGTTTACGGAGCAAGAACACTCGCGGATCTCGGATCCGAATTTCCGCCAACCTTTTCCGTTCTTCCTTTCGTTTTTGTACAAAAGAACAATCTGTTGGGAACGATGACTACACGTGTCCCAAATAGCAGTATCTCGTGTAGTACTGTAGCTTTCCCGCGATGCGGAGAAGATTGTAATCGGGGCAAAATGATTCGGTCGATCATCGTTGATCTCCTCCACATTGCTGGACGGATGGAATTGTTTTGGTCCGACTATAAAACAAGTATACAGAACTACTAAGTCAGTCGCTATTATGGATCGAATGTGCCTAAGAGATTACCAAGTCTTGTAAGAATACCTTTTCGTCAGAACGAGAAGACAGGTTCGCTGCTGTCTTTCCTCTTGGGTCGGTGTCGTATCGGAAGCATCCTCTGTCCGAACTCGTTCGTTTCCGGTGCTCGTTTCGACCGAAACTACGTCAATCAGAATATTTCTACTCCTTCGGTGTTCCACGGTATATGGTACTTCGCTTCTCTCGATGGGAAATAACTGTGGTCGAATCGCTGAAAACGGGAACCAACGTTTACAAGTACACCGAGTAACGAAAATATTCGGACAACGATTCAGTTTTATATTATCACGATTCATAGTCGTTGGTTCACAAATGGTTGTTAATCCTTTTGTTTATTGAGAAAAATCGATTGATCGTCTGACGAGGCAGAGAGAGCAGAACGAGTTTTTATACACTCCGACATTTGAATTTCGCCACCTGCGGAGACAGGAAGAGATTTGAATACTTCCGTTACTCGGTATAGCTCGATGGTCGGGAACGTTTGTACAGAGTATCGGGCGCAGAAGCATTATAAATAATTACCTAACGTTTATAAACGAGAAAAAGGGAGATGACTGCAAGGTGGAGTGCGTGTTTGAGATTTATATACACCCCCGGGAGAAATGTATAGAAATTATAAAGCGACTTTTGTAATGGCGTAAACGCGCGCATTAGACGCGCACCGTACAATAGGAACACTACGAGTTTTGCACATATCTTTTTACACGTTTCCCACGTATTTCTACTGACCCGCGTCGTACTCTCATCCCTCGATAATTCCTGTTTGCGTTTCAACGAGCCTTTTTTCGTTACATAATTCTTACCCGTCGAACAGAAGACAAATAATTATCCACGCTAGAACTATTCATTCGCAAAATCCGATGACGAATGTAAAAGTTTGAATATTTAACAATTATACCGATTCAAATGCTTTATTCAAAATCATCTACTAACTTATGGCGAACTGTGCACCTGTTAGGAGTAAGTGATAATTCTTGATTTCCCATGTTTTTTTTCGGAGCGACTATTCTCATCGTGATCATATCGTGGGCCAATTTTTCAAGATCTTGAAACCATTTACGGCTAATTAATCTTCTTTCGGGTGGAACTTTTTTTCTTCGTCGCATTCATCATCTTTCGAACGGGCAATGATTTTCGCGGTTTCTATCCAGTATTACATTTAACTTGCCATACACTCGAACGATCAATCGTATCGGCTCGATACCGACAACGGATCGATTCATCACGCGCTCGTCGATCTTTCGGCGGATATTAACGTCTTCTGGGCCTGCGCAAACTCACAGTGACCTTAATTAACGACGACTTCTTTATACCCTAGGGAACTGTAATTAAGGAAACGCTCTAACGTCGATGTTAATATAGTGATAATAATAATAGTAAAGATTATTATAATATATATACATATATATAGATAAATATTATATATGTATATATATATATATAAATATTATAAATATATATAAATATACGAAATATGTACACTCCTACATAGAAGACACTGTTTCATGAATTCATAGCATATGCATTAATGTAATAGTTCCGATCATACGAAAATCGAAAAGAAGCAAATTTTTATCAGAAGATCCATTGTTGATTAATGAATATGCTAGAAACCGAACAGTTAGGCTTTTTTACCATCCCCAAAAAATGAACCGATCCGAGTGCCAAACTTCTATATTGTGTAATATATAGTTATACATACATAGGACTGTATTTTCCCTGCCGACTGAACGCATTACTCTTGTAATTCAAATAAACTGAATGTGCGATGTTATTTAAAAAAGGCATGCATCATTTGCAACCACTCCTTCCAAATTTTCCATTCAGTTTTGCTTACCGATGACGCTCGATTGAGGTTTAGACTACCACATTTGAAAAATATTTTCTAATTCATACGTCAAATTCACGTGTCGATATCTTATATTAAAAAAAAAGATAGCATTGCAAAACGTAATTAATTAATTGCTCTTTAATGTTTAATTGACTGTTATGTTAACTAATTATATTTTGCGTTGCTGTCGTTTGATTTTCTTGTATGATATGGATGCGGCAAATTCGCCTGAACAGTTATGTGCTTCTGGTTTTCTTTTTTTTTTTGCCCAATTTTGCCATAATTAAAGTTTTCAAGCGGCCTCTCATGTGGCGATTGCAGCGCCAATTGTGCTAGTGACGAAACGCTCAAACTGTTAGCCAAATTACCGACAGTCGATTTTAGCTAACAGTTTGATCGTTTTGCCACTGCACCAATTGGCGTTGTACGGATATCGAATTAAGCTTTAGTTTTTCTCCATAAGAGGCGCCGCAATCGCCACAATGAAAGACCGCTTAAAAAACTAATTATGACAAAATTAGAATATAAAAAACTAAACCGAGGGCATAGAATTGTTCAAGAGAATCTATTGCGTCCATATCATATACAAAAACAAATGGGTATTTATGAACTAAGGCTCTGCCCTTTAGATCCATGGGTCAGCCAGTTCAAATTCCAGCCCGCTAAAATTCGAAAATTCCTTTTGTATCTCTGTTTGAGAAAGTCATATTTTCAGAAAAATAAAGAACAACTAGGTATTTCAGCAAACAAAAGTATTTAACGAGTAAATGAACAAACATTCTCTGTAACAATTTCAGTTTGATGTGTTTTATAACGTTCAGAAGTGATAACTTGCTGATGACAAATCGAACGAGTGAAGCTCCATCTGTAAAATTCGATTCTATTTCGTTCGAATTAGCAAGAATGCGGTATGCAGCGAAAGTTGTTACTTCTCAACATGGCTTCGTATGTGCGGTAAGTTAATTATTTTCGGCCTTTTAACCTTCAAAATAAAAAGATTGATATTTCTCGACTGGAAATACTAATTTCGCTGAACGTTCTATTATGAAAAGTTACCAGTAATGTTTACTCTTTTAATGTTTATTTTCGTACTCGAATAATGATCACGCTGACGTGTCCATGATAACATCGTTTTTGATATAAGCAATTTTTTTCGAACAATACGACACGCGGTGCTATTTTTCTTTTGATGGTTTCTTTATAGAATCGATATTGTTCGCCTAAACTCGTTTAACAATAAATTTTGTAATTTAGAAGCGTTCTAAAGTACTTTCTACTAGGTTGACATAATACCAGTATTTTTTCATACCTCTTTGCTTTTTTCTGATATAAAGCACTATAAACGTTCTTAAAACTGATACTTTGACTACTACTGTCGTACGAAAATGTCTCGCATATTTAAAAATGTATATTGCAGGTTGGGATTACTGTTCATATTAGTCTGTTCTCCACTCTTTGTTAATGCAGTAAATAGAGACACGTTCAAAACATGTGATCAAAGCAGCTTCTGCAGGTAATATATTTATCGTATATAGCTACATGCTTCTTTATATAATGTATAATTAAATATATTTTTACATTGCATCAATAGACGCTGCAGGAAAGTTGAACCTGGAAAGTCACCGTACCAACTACTAGTAGACACAGTTACATCTAATGAATATAGTGTAACTACAGACTTATTTAACAAGGATACAGGTGTTCTTTATGTACTGCAGTTAACTGCATTAAAGGACAATACATTTAGGCTTCATATCAATGAAAAGAATCCATTGCACCCCAGATACCAGCCTGAAAATGCGCTTCAGGATCAGCCTCAAACAGCCGATCTAACTTTGGTTGAGAAAACTGTGGATCATGTAACTGTAAAGAGTGGAGCAAATAAAGCTATATTATATGCTGTGCCATTTAGGGTAGACTTGTACTCCCAAGATGTGCTAGTTGTATCTGCAAATGCTAGGGGTCTCATGAGATTCGAGCACCACCGTGCAAAGCCTAAGTATGTTGAACAAAAATTGTTTGATATATTGAAACCTATTTAACTAACGATCTTATTTCTACTTTTCAACAGTAAACCGGAACAAGAAGAAAATGCAGAAAATGTTGAAAATGCAGAAAATGTTGAAAATGCAAACAACATTCAATTCCCGGGCGACGGAGCAGAAGATGATCCCGGTGCTTGGGAGGAAAACTTCAAGACCCATCACGACTCGAAACCTTTTGGTCCGGAAGCGATAGCATTGGACTTCAGCTTCCCTGGAGCGGAACATGCCTATGGTATACCAGAGCATGCTGATTCTTTCGCGTTAAAATCAACAAAACAAGCTCACCCGTACAGATTGTACAATTTGGATGTGTTTGAATATGAAGTCAATGAAAGAATGGCAATTTATGGAGCAATACCTGTTCTCTATGCGCATGGCAAAGAAAGAACAACCGGCGTATTTTGGCACAACGCTGCAGAAACGTGGATTGACATTTTGTCAAGCGCTGATAACAATGTCGTAGAAAGCATTGTAAACTATGTATCTGGCTCTGTTAAACAGTCTCAAGTTGATGCTCACTTCATGTCTGAGAATGGTGTTCTCGATGCATTCATTTTGTTGGGCCCTCGGCCTTTGGATGTCTTCAGACAATACACGACCCTTACGGGCACTGCACCTTTGCCGCAAATGTTCACGTTGGGCTATCATCAGAGTCGCTGGAATTACAATGATCAAGATGATGTCATGCAAATAGCAGACAATTTCGATACCCACGATTTACCATTGGACTCTATGTGGCTGGACATCGAATATACCGACAGCAAGAGGTACTTCACTTGGGACACGCGCAAATTTCCGAATCCTATTGAAATGATTCACAACTTGACCGCAAAGGGTAGAAAACTGATAGTCATCATAGATCCGCATATCAAACGCGATTCGAACTACTTTGTTCACAATGATGCTACCAAAATGGGATACTATGTGAAGACAAAAGATGGAAAAGACTACGAAGGTTGGTGCTGGCCAGGATCGTCTTCATATTTGGACTTCTTCGACCCAAAAGTGCAGGAGTACTGCATAAGCCAGTACAGTTTAGATAAATTCCATGGCACTACCAACGACGTGTATATTTGGAACGACATGAACGAGCCAAGCGTATTCAATGGCCCCGAAATCACTATGCCTAAAGACCTTGTGCATTATGGTGGCTGGGAGCACAGAAGTCTTCACAACATTAATGGACTTCGTATACATATGACTACATATGATGCTTTGTTCAAAAGATCTGGGGGTACCCTACGACCATTTATACTAACAAGATCCTTTTTCGCTGGGTCACAACGTTACGCGGCCATGTGGACTGGCGACAACACGGGCGACTGGGACCATTACCGTATAACCTACCCAATGTGTCTTAGTATGGCCGTTGCTGGGATGTCGTTCTGTGGAGCAGATGTTGCAGGTTTCTTCAAGAACCCAGATTCAGAATTGTTCATCAGGTGGAATCAGGCTGGAGCTTGGCTTCCTTTCTTCCGTCAACATTCTCACATTGAGACCAAGCGTCGTGAGCCATGGACATTCAACCAGGAAACTCTCCAAATTGTCAGAGAGGCATTCAGAATGAGATACTCGTACTTACCGTTATGGTACACGCTCTTCCGAGAACACGAAGTAAATGGCACTCCAGTTGTGCGACCCTTATGGGCACACTATCCCACTGAAACAGATACGTACACAATCGATGATGAAATACTCGTTGGAGACTCTATTCTTGTACATCCAGTCTTTCAACCATCCGTTACCGATGTTAACGTATATCTCCCTGGTGAGGGAAAAATTACTTGGTACGACGTTGACACCATGCAACCCTATAGCCAAGCAGGATCCGTTACCATCCCTGTGACCCTTCATAAGATTCCGGTATTCCAACGAGGCGGATCTATAGTTCCACGCAAGATGAGAATACGTCGCAGCACGGTCGCGATGAAGAATGATCCATACACCTTGATAGTCATCGCCGATTCTAATGGCAAAGCCAATGGCACGCTGTACATTGATGACGAATCTAGCTTCGAATACCGCCATGGAAAATACCTGTATTTGAAACTCAGTTTAGACGGAAATAAATTAACGTCGACATTTATAGATAAATTAGCTTCGTATGTAACGGGAAGCTGGTTGGAAAGGGTGGACATTGCGAATCCACCTCGCGGAGTCACTTCTGCTGTGTTAACATCACGCTGTAAGTAATTATATGTCATTTATATGAACTAATGAATCTCATAAATTAAAAACCGTTTAACCGTAAACCGTTTTTTTTTCTTTTAGCTCTAAAAAAGGTTACTTTGGAAGCCAAATACAATCCAAATAATAACGTATTAACCGTGCGTAAGCCAGGTGTAAATATGGGAGAAGAATGGACAATCGAATTAATTTCCTAGAATCACAGATTTATTCATCGTAATCTTAGTAATTATACAATAATGCCAGTTTTTTTTATCCGCGCATTTTTTTCAGCTGTCTGTGATCAAGGGGACATTGTATACTATAATGGAGCAAATACAACTTAGAGATATTATGTAAACAGCATACTTATTACTTTAGCGAATTAAAAAGATCTTTTCTGTTTAATCGAGTGGTTGGCATGAACAAAAATCATTATACAACCGCTGAAGCTTATAATCATAAACGTCATCTTTGATAAAATAATTAAATGTATTAGAAATAGAAGCGTCATAAACATGTTTCTCAAAAAATATTTAAATTCTTTCTTAACATATCGAATCCTCTATTGCCTATATATTTCGCAATTTTTTCCGTCTTCGTCTATAAATGCATTCCCGAACCAAAAATTGATTTAGTCGTAGAATATTCTTGCATCCAAAGAAACGGTGGATACGAAATACAGAGACATGCCTGTGCTTTATTAAAAAACGTTTTATTATGTTAAACACGTTCTGCCGGTGCTTGCTTATGTGCTAAATACAAAAACACTATTGAAGATAATGCGGATACCAGGAAGATCACGTCGAACCACCTATGATAAAAATTAAATTGCAATTCTCCTAAAACTTGGGTGATTATTATACGATATTCCGCTGGCATGTTCATCCGCATTAAAAGTACAGAAGATACAAAATACATGCCCTAGAAAGAAACAGAACATAATATTCGTTATGAAACATTTCTATAATTTGTTAGCAGTAGAGAATATAGTTCTTACCATTATCTGAGCAAGTATAAGTACAATAATATTTGATGATTTACTGCTCGATATAGCATAAAAAAACTGAAACAGAAAGAAATTAGATCAGCCGCCTAATAAGAATTTCTAAGACTGATGATCCAACGACGTATCAATCGTATTTTACAATGTTAATGTAATATGTACATAACACATTATACTTAATAAATATCAAAGACTACTCTATCAGAATAAACAGATTTTTCTTGAGCATACCTTCGTAAGAGTTAGTAATAATCCCCGAATTGACGTTAACACGATACAGCCAACGAGATAAAATGAAATATGTTGTGACCAAAATGTAACGTCAATATTAAATCCCATCCAGTGAACGGCAATTTCAATTCCTCTGGTTACAGGATCCTTTTTACCCACACGATCAAAAACTATATTGATCGTTGACTGGAAAATGAACATTTTCATATGAACAAATTACATACATATCGAAGTATACTGTATAGCCCTTAGATTGATCAATCTTAACACTTACAATAAATATCTTCCAAGTACAATAACCTGAGAAGAAATATCCCAAAACATTGAAATATTTTCCTTGCCAAGTAGCTGCCCATTCCAAACGTTCCCTCGCATTTTGAATGTCATGTGCTTCTAGAAACAACTGCCGAGACAATTCTTCTAAAGCAGTCACTTCGGTTTGCAACTGTTTAATACCTAAATGTTCATTCTATTATGTAACAAATTATTTGATTCTTCAAGAATATTAAACCATTAAAAACGTACTTTCTTGATTGCTTTTAGTACCACTTAAGGGGCCCAACATGCCCCAAAGTCTAGACCGTGCTTCAGTATGCCCTACAACTTCTCCCTTTTTTGCTAGAGCTATCCTTTTTTTCTTGGCAACAATCATATCCATTGTTTGCAGCAATCTCTTCTCTATGGCCTGCACATCAGTATATGTTACAGGTCTCATAAAGTAAGCCATAGAAGTATATGGATAGTTAACAGCACCAAATCCTGATAACAATGCCATCACAGTAACTCCAATTACTCCGATTCGGCTAACACCCTGTTCAATGGACAGTAGGCCCTTTTTTGGACTAAGAATTGGAAATGGGTCTCCCACTTTCCAGAATAAATACAGATAAAAGAGGTACACAATGACTGTTAATGGCCTTATTAATTTCAGTCTTACTGTAGGAGAAACATAATTAGAATCAGTAATAGTAACAAACATTATCAATATAGATCTTCAAGCAATTATGCATAAAAATCGTTTGTAATTAATACATACCAAATCTTATATTACTGATAATAAAGTATGCTATGTAAAATGGAATCAACACGATTACCATAAATAGGAGCATATAGAGACCAGCATTCCAATGAAAATATCTAGAACTAAATGAAATTTGGTATAAAAAATATGCTTCTACAGACAAGATAACACTTGCTTACCTAGAATCAAGGACTCCTATTATTTCAAAAATAATTAGCTCAAACATAGTACAGGACAATGAAAATGTCGTGGAAAAAATTAACTGTACTAATCTGTGATGGACTTCGTAATCTCGAAATAATTTTTTTACAAAAAATACCCATCCTCCTACAAAGAAGATAATCTGGAATGCGTAACATCAATGAATACGGAAAGATCCGCAAACAAAATTGTTAAACTTGACAATACACAATCTAGTTACACAAGATTAACTGAAAATGCACAGCAGTTTGTAAAATAAACTACACACTTTAAAACCACCAATTTATTGCGGCAGTATTAATACAATCAGCGTAAATTACATGTAAATAGTACAATTTGCAACCTTATTTAATACATCAACATCGAATTTATCGTAATGCTAAATTCAGTTTGCAGTAAATCTTAAGACCAGTATTATGATCAGTATTAATGATCGAATTTTTTAATTAAAATATCGCACAATATTTATTTAAAAATTTAGGATTTTAGACATTTTATTTATAGTCAAAACGATGCATCATCAAGTGTGACAACGGTTACAATTGTTGTTCCCTCTTAATGCAGAAAATTAATCGTTCATAACCTAATTGTGTAACGTCTATGAGTACCGGCATGGATATGAATACTAGAGAAAATTAATTTACACCTGTGTAACAAGAATCACGAACGTATCCTCCAAAAGACCCATGTTTTAACCACGTGGCACACACTTCGCATCGCGAAGCGTCGAATTGCTATCTTGCTATTTGACAGAACACAATAATAAAAACAATCCACGGGGCAATATAATGGATGTCACGAGAAGTGCCACATGCGGTGCACACCTATTTTTCATTTTTTCTACTTTTTCGTTTACTGAAAATCAGACTTAAGTTATATTTAATCAATTAATCGAAATAAAAAGTTTAAAGCTTAAAAAATAAATGATCCATTTTTCGCAATTGTTTTTAACGCTTATATTTGCAAGAAATTTATAAACTATAATAAATATGTTACATAAATGTAAAGAAAAATTTTGTTTTGATTTCACTTGTTTTTTTTACATGTTATATCTTCTTTTATAGATACATTTATAGATATAGATATAATTATAGATATTAATTCTTTGTTTAGTGTCCATATAGCGTCAATTAGCATAGTGGTAAAACACTGAAACTGGTAGATAAAATTACCGACAGTCGATTTTGGTTAACAGTTTAGCATTTTGCGACTAATTGGCGCTATACAGAGGTCGACAAAAGCTTCTCGATTTTGCTACAAGATGCGCTTTAAAAATTAGGAAACCAAAAAAAAACCGAAGGCTCGGATTAACATGCACATAACATGAGGGACTCGAGAGATGTAACCCTCGCGATCCTTATGTTGCGTGCTAGTTAATTCAGAGTCCTGGTCTAGAAAAATCTGCTGCATCGATGTCGTGTAAGAAAATCAAGCGACAAAAACACAAAATGTAATTAATGACGATATCAAGCAACTGGAATAGCGTTCCCTCAACGATAACTATTAGTATTAACTTAGACAAATTTTTATCGTTGTTAATAATGTATACAAAAAATATATATACAAAAAGATATATAATTAGTAGCTGTAATTAAAACAATAATTGGTGGCCAATAATATTTTTCATACTGATTATAATTGTTATAATAAAAGTTATAATAAAATTATTCGAACTATATATCTTCAGCGCTCACACAGGTTTTCCTTAAAAAATTCCTTGATGGATGTATTGTTATTTAAAGATGAGATTTGCTGAAAAAAAAACACAGCTTTAGTAATTGAATAATTTTGATTTGTATGGAGCTTACTGAGTTATTTAAAGGGATAGGTATACCCTTACTTCATTTCCTTCACTATCCAATTCCATCACTGTTTCTCTATACCTTTGAAGTATGCGCTCTGGTGGAGATGTTTTAGCAAGGATTTTAGAATATTGGAAGGTTTTCTTCACAGGAGTTTGGCCTATAATTTACAATGAAAATAGCAAACAACTTTTTAAATATGAACCAATGAAAAAGTAATACATACCTGTGGGAATATCACGATATAAGTCTTCAACAAAGAATTTTTCAACTCGGTCGCGTATTGCTTGCAACTCCGCAATAATTTTGCTGTTCTCATTACCAAGACTTATATTTTCAAATTCCAGTGTTTCATTGATTGCGGTGCAAGCTTTTACGAACGCTGATTTCAAATTGTCTAAGGATTCTGAACGTTCATTGCCTACATTAAAAACTGTCGTATATACCTCCTGCAAATTATAAACAATAAAAATTTATAATAGACAATAACGGCATATAATTGTAAGAAATTTATATAATGGTGAAGCTTACATTAATTAATGTTAAAATAAGGCTTTTATCTTCTTTTATTTTTTGTTGTATTTCTGTCATGTTGTGTTCCACGCAATTTTGGTACTTAATTAACGTGTCACAATTATTGTTTAGGTTTTTTTGGAATTCGCTGATTAGTGCTTTAGCTTCAGCAATCGAATCTTGTGATATCCTGCACATCTGTATGGAACAATATTAAGTTGTACAACTAAAAACGGTAATGTTTACAGATTACCTATATGTAGATTACCTTCTCTGTTTCTTCCGAGACCATTTGTTTCATTATTTCTAAGTCATTCTGGAGTTTTTCCTGTATATGATTTTCTTTTTCTGCCTTTATTTTACATGCATTTGTACTTTCGTTACTTATAACAGTACACGTTTCATCAACGCTGCTCAACTTATTGCTAATCGATGAATGAATTTCCTCATTTTCGCTTTGCAACTCGTAGAAACTTTTTTGTAATTCTTCCATCATCTATAAGTTCGAATCATTCAAAATATGACGATTCATCGATTTGAAGAAGCACGTACCTTTGCGAAGTTGAATTCCTTCTCCATAATACCATTTTGGCTTTGTCGAATGTTTTCAATATTTTCCCTGATATCCTGAACATTATTCTCTAAACGATGGCGCTCATTAATTGACGATTGCGAAATTAAACTTAATGATCTGAAAGCTGTTACTGTTATATTATCGATTCTTTGAGAGATGCTAGTTTGCAAATTTCTTAAATGTTCAGCAATTTGGTTGTCTATCAGGACTTGTAGTTCCTTTGCTTTAATAGAACAATTATTGTTTATATTACACTCCTGCTCGGTCATGCTAGTCACAATCTCAAGTTCCTTTTCAAGACATTCTTGATATCTCGAACGCTGAAAAAGTACGTAATGTGTTTCTGCTAATCCGGAACGTATGAAAAAATTTGATTTATATAATTAATCACTTACGGAATCCTCTGTCTGTCTTGTCAATTCATCCGTCACATTTTTAATTGGAATAACAAAATTATCGGAAATATCTTGAAGAGATTGGTTAATACGTTCACTTAAAGAAAGCGCTTGCTCATCTAGAAACCGAAAAAATATTTTCAAACTGCATCCCTTTCCGTTAAAAAATAATACTTACTGACATAGGAACCCAAAGATTGACAGAATTCTGTTATATTTTTTGTATGTGTTGCAACATCGGTTTCAACTTTCCTGCAACGTTCTTTGATACCATGTTTAGTTTGTTGTCCAAGAGAACTGTTCCGTTGTCCTATTTGCCTGCGGACGCATACGATTAATTTACAATATATTATTACAGTTATTTGGATTCTGTACTGCGGGAGATACTTACATTTTCCGAAAAATTTTATCATGGAGTTTTTGCACGTCTGTAGTAGCTGTGTCTACGACTTCCAAAACTGATTCGACTTGTGATAGAAGAACATTTTCAGTCGATGCGTGTTTTTCTACAAGATGCTTCTGTTCTTCTTTCTCTTGTTCTGAAATCGCCAGACGCGATGTTGTATGCATTAATGAATGCTCCGTAGTTTCCAGCTGATTCTTCGTATTCAGTAGTTCATTCGCTTGCATCAAATTTTTCGCTTTCAAATCATTAAATATTTGCTAAAATAAAAGATTTAATGAGCAAATGATAATAGTATACGTTTACAATTTTTGTGTTTACCTCTTTGTAATGCAAAGTATCTTCCAGTGCTTTAATATGATTTAATTTTTCCTCTATTTCTCTATTCTGAAAATCTATCAACGACTGCATTTCGTTATAATTTTCTGGAGCCAAATATACGCCGTTGCGTTCGCGGGTTGCGAATAAATCTTTCCTTAATTTTTCGATCTCTTCTGTATATTCTTGAAGTAATGCTTTCTTTGAAAATTTTTGATTAATTTCTGGTCGATTCGTAATATTTTTTGCTCGATGTGCATAGTCCAAAGTTGACAATGTCTCTTCAAGATTGATGCTAGCAGGAGACACTGTAGCGATTATCGAGGTTCTGGTACGGCCTCCCAACGATTCTTGAAGCAATCGTGTTAACTTTGATTCTCTGTAGACCATACAATGTATAATGTACACCATAATATAAGGCCAGGAGAGCATTATGTTTCCACACTTAACGATGTATTACCGGTAAGGAATATGCGGAGTATTTTCTACGAGTGCTGTTATCACTCGTCCTAGGGTTAACAGAGATTGATTGATGTTGCCTGCTTCTCTTGCTCTCTTATCAACAGCTCCGGATCTTCCAATATTTTCACTACCCGCTAAATCAACTAGATTTAATTTTCCAGTCTTTAATAGCTCCTCACCATCAATGGTGTTCTCTTTTATATGAACAGTAATAGAAAATATTGTATGAGATCGACTGAAAATAATCGATAGAATTGTTAGACAAATGAAAGTTATTAATAATAACGTTCCATACAAACCTTGAATTAGCATTCATCAATGTAGCTGCTGTCTGTCGTTTTTCTGATCCTTTCTCAAGGATTTTATATACATCACTTTTATTATATATAGTCACTTCCTCTAAACCATTTACTATCACTGCTCCCTTTTTGGTTGAATCTTCATATATTCTTTTTAATCACAAACAATATATTTAATGAAATGAAAGCATAGGGAAGTATAGATGATATAGTTACCTTATTTTTGCTGCTCCATCGTTAACAGATAATAAATCATATACTTCCTCATTATAAAGTTCTAAGAAACTAACTCTAACTGAGTACTCTTGTACCCCTAAGATACGGAGTTCATCAAACAAGTGACTTAAAGCGCGTGGTATTATCCCAACATTGCTATCCTGAACAGATAATATGCATGTTCTATAAAGATATAAACAGATAGAAAGGGCAAGGATTGTTTGTACTTACTGCTTGCCAATTTAGCATTGGGTTATTATCAAATCCTTCCATAGTAAAGGTCTTTCCAGTACCTGTTTGGCCGTAAGCAAGTACAGTACAATTATATCCAGCCAAAACTTCTTCCAACAATGGTCGAACAACTGCATCGTATACTTCAAGCTGAGAATTTATTATAAACAACCAAATAATTTATTACTTTGTACACACAGTCAACATCAAATGCATATGAGCGTACCTGCTTTGAGAATGCCCCGAATACTCTGTCAAAAGTGAATTTTTTTGTGCGTTTATCGCATGGTCTTTCACGGACAACTAATTCTCTATTGGACACCGTATCCACCACTGTCACCGACTTTCCAGCCCTTTCAGCATCGTTCGTCGGTCTGTTGTAAAGTAAAATAACATCAATAATAGCGTTGCACTTTTAAATAAAATCTTGTGAATGAACAACAAATTGAGACAGTTACCTGACGCGGACGAAAACTTGTATATGTTGTTTTCTCGCTTTTTTCCCATTGCGTGTATCGTTCATCTTCAGGGATTAAATGTTTCACACATTCATTTATCGTTCTCAAAATAATATGCTGTCTCTCATGGACAGAAGCTACTTCGCGGTATTAACCGAAAAATTTAAATTGACCGCTTCGCACAAATACCGATAGAGGCCGCTCGTATAGCTTTCACTCGAATGACGAGCTCTTGAATTGAGAGAATGTAGCGAATTGCTGTGCTCTGATTGGCTGATGACTCACAGCTGAATAGTGCTGCCCCCACAGTCAATGAAAAAGAGAGGAAATAGCGAGTGAGCGCGATATTTGACTTGTACTTTTCGCCAGCGATATACCATCACCCATCATGAATACGAATATGAATGCTGTACCTTTCTAACATGCTCAATATAAAAGCTAAAGTTATACCTAGTGCAATATAAACGACACATATCACCATACTTCTATTAAGGAACATAATTAAACACCTATATCCATTCTCTATCCAAAGTAACTGCGCATAGGTAATTGCTCCAAAAGACTCATGTTTTAACCACGTGGCACACACTTCGCATCGCGAAGCGTCGAATTGCTATCTTGCTATTTGACAGAACACAATAATAAAAACAATCCACGGGGCAATATAATGGATGTCACGAGAAGTGCCAGATGCGGTGCACACCTATTTTTCATTTTTTCTACTTTTTCGTTTACTGAAAATCAGACTTAAGTTATATTTAATATAAATAAAAAGTTTAAAGCAAGAGCTTGTAACAGTTTAAGCCTTTTACCACGGTTTAATTGGCGCTGTACGGACCCTGAACTAAGCTTTATGTTTTCTCCACGTGGAGCGCCACAATCGTTCACATATGCATAGTGCAGGGTCACTTAAAATTAATTATGGCACAATTGGGCTACAAAAAATAAACCAAGGTCACAGAACTGTTCAGGAGAATCTATTACATCGATATCGTATGAAAAAGACAAGTCATAACAATATAAACTATAATTAATTTATATAATAGTTAAATAATCTTCCAAGAGCAAATATGTAATTAGATTTCGCAACGTTATCATTCGTTTTTCTATTGTGTCGATGCAGTAGATTCTCCTAAACAATTCTGTGCCCTTGGTTTATTTCTTTTTGCCCTAATTTTGTCATAATTAATATTTTTAGGCAACTCTGCACTTTGTATAAGAAATATTGAGTTCGGGTGTTTACCGCTATGTGGTGATAACGTTTCGTGGTATGTGTAATCATATACACTACTAGGAAAGGCAATGACGACGGAGATATCCTATACCTTCTCTGTTATCACGTATCTTATTACAAACATGACTGAATTTTTACACATTTACTTTACCCAAATACATTATGTATTTCAGGAATTGTAAATGAAAAATTAAAATTATTGTGGTGGTTAAAAAAGTTTTTTGCATTAGAATAATGAATATACATTTATTTAAAATATCAATGGTTGGGGAGAAAATAAGACATTTATATATTTATCATAATTTAATTAATAACTTTTTAACGAATTATTTTTTAAGTCACAGTTTGTAAAAATAATGATGCAACAAATCATTTATTTATTTATTTATTCATAAACGGACCGAAGCCCTTTTACATAAAATTTCACATGTAAAAGAAAAGCAAACAAAGTATACGTTATATAACACCGAAGGAACGTGCTCATAAACGCTTTGTTCAGGAGTAATAGCTTTAATCAAGAATCATCCGTAATTTTCTTCTGAAAGTTTATAAAGACTCATAAAAAGAATCTATACGATTATAAAGAACGTTTGAGTCAGTGATAATACGATAAATTGGATTAATTCAATCCACACGCAGATCTGGATATATGTATATGAAAACCTGCTCCAGATCTCAATACACCATATATAATATATAGCAATCTTATAGTGTAAATTGAATGAATATGAGAGGAGAAACGTAGAATGAAACCGAACTTTTAGGATTAAAAGTTCGTAAAAATTAAAGTATTTAACTAAGTTAGGAGAATTAAAATAGAAGATAAATAAAAGGCACAAATATTACATCAATAAATAATATATAAACGAGGAGCGACGGTTCACACGTCTGATTTCAAGACAGACCATGATATATGGTCTGTGAATTATGATCATGTGTTACATTATGTCTGTTAACATTTTCCTGATTTAACAGTCGTTTTAATCCATGATATGATGATTACTCTTTTAAGTCATAGAAATGGAATGTAGTGAGTCAGAAAATAAAACATGATTCTTATGACTATCTGTGTACAACACATTTTTGTACCAACTAGTTAATTTCATCTAAGATTAGGATAATGGAAATATATGCTCCTTATAATATTTTAGTTCTTCTATACTTTCTTTTATATCGTTCAAAGCTCTGTGGCATCTACTTTTTATAGGTGCATTTTGGTATATTACAGGGCACCATCTCCTGCAAATAAATTTTGTATTATATCCAAGTAACACAGTTGTAATTAAAATGTATAAATAACATAAATGTAAGTAATACAACCTGCTAAGTTCTTTAATCGAGGACACGTCAATGATTCTATAATGTAAATAGGCAGTGATTAATGGCATATATTTCGCCAGAAATATATGATCCATAAAGACTGTATTACCAGCCAATGGACAGACTCCTTTTGGGACATATGTTTTTAAAAAATCAAGTAACATTTGTTCAGCTTCCTTTAAGCTAATTTTACTTGATCTTGAATCATTTATCAGTCCTGTCTAAATATATACATAATTATTGTACAGAAAGAAGTTTAATTCAAATAATTCACTGTTTTTTTTAAAATTGTCTTACTTTCGCATGGTGTTCCATGCACCATGCATTCATAGTGCTTAATGTTGCATCAGATTGATTAATTACAATATTAAATTCTTTGCTAATTACGTTTAGATCTTTGTTTGTTATTAAACAAGCAATTTCTAAAATAGTATCATTTTCTGGGTTCAAACCAGTTAACTGAAAGTAAAAATATATATTTTGTAATAGAGGAAAAATTCAAATGAGTAAACGCTGTTTCATGATTTACCTCTGTATCTATCCAAACAATGTGAGTATCTTCGCACTCTGCCATTTGCGTTTCTAAACATTTCAAATAAAATTTTTTGATCTTTAAAATCACAAGTCTGTACTAAAATGATAAATTTGACTAAAGGTTATGTTTCTCGTGCAAAGCAAACACATGGTTTTGTATTATAACCTCTCAAATTTCTGTTCAAATGGATAAAGATATAAAATAAATTAAATATACATAGAACTAAACGAATAAATAACAAATATCATCATAAAATGTACCTTACCTTGGAAGTATATCAGATTATTTACTTAATACCATTCGATTTGCACTACTTACAACTGGATGACCTAGTATTTCAAACTTGAAAGCTAGTCGAAGACGATGTCAGCAGGCACGAAATATGTGCATCTTCTCTCACGATCATGATGTGTAGAAGAAACTTTCCGTCAGGTTTTCCGTTTAAATACGTAACACATTTTCTTGTATCTATCTACACACATATCTAGTGTTACACGTTTCACAATATCTCCTCTTCAACGGTAAAACGTTTACATCACTGCAGTGCTATATTTAATTGCTAAATGCTAACAATTTTTAAATTAAAATGTAATTTATAACAGTTGTTAACAAATATGAAGGGAACATAATTTATAACAGTTTTTGTTTATGCAGAAAATTTACATGATCTTCGTGTGAAATCGGCGAATACGTTCAAGTTGTTAGTACATTAATAATTGAACTGCACAAAATGCAAAGAATAAGAATAAAATTAATTTATTCGAAGATATAATTTTCATGAATTAGTTTACAGGAATTGCAATTCAGTAAATTTCTACTGTGTAATAAGTAGACTACGGATCTTATGCATTTATGACAAATATGGATAGATTTGAAACAATGAAAACGTTTGAAGTATTTAAAAGTGCTACATATTGTATTGTGTTCAACACAAAAACATATTAAGAAAAAAATTAATGTTTTTTGGGCTCCTGTTTTTTGCTGTGAACGCAGACAATTTTCATTTTGTATAAAGATCCGCAATCTAGTATTAAGAATTATTACCATTAGTCAAATCAGGAAATGTTTGGAGCTGACACAATTTTTAAATTATATTGATTGTCGTAACTAGTCCTCATGAAATAAAAAAGAAAACATTTTGGGCTGCGAGGGAGTTTAGTCGCATCTAAACATAATTTCCTTCATTCTTTTATCTCTATTAGTAAGTCGAAAAGTAACGAAGTAGTGAATTGAGGTATGTTCCTTCGATAAAATATTGGTGGCCCTGAAAAGGGCCGTTTTTGTTCGTGATCGTGTTTAGAACTTAAGCTCTCTCTCCACGAATTCGCCGTGCTAGCTGGATGTCCTTAGGCATGATGGTTACTCTCTTGGCGTGGATAGCACAGAGATTGGTGTCTTCAAAGAGACCAACGAGGTATGCTTCGCTGGCTTCTTGAAGGGCCATGACGGCAGAGCTTTGGAAACGGAGGTCGGTTTTGAAATCTTGAGCAATTTCACGAACAAGTCGCTGGAAGGGTAACTTTCTGATCAAAAGCTCGGTACTTTTCTGGTATCTACGGATTTCTCGGAGGGCCACAGTTCCTGGCCTGTAGCGATGGGGTTTCTTCACACCTCCGGTTGCAGGCGCGCTTTTACGAGCGGCCTTCGTTGCCAATTGTTTGCGAGGAGCTTTTCCACCAGTAGACTTCCTAGCAGTTTGCTTGGTACGAGCCATCTTGTTGAAGCGTGTGTCGACAAAGAATCGAACAAAACGTCTAACGGGAAGACAACAGTAAATCTGCGATCGGACCCAGAATACGGCTGCTTATATGGCCTGCGAGGTGCCAGCTGGACGCAGCGGATTGGTCCGCTGTAGAATGGAGGGGGATAAACCTGCGAACAGATGGCCCGCATTTTGTAACGGTCGTCAGCGTGGTAGGGGAACTGACTGTAGAACATATAAACGGTCGCCGGACCGATTTTTGATTTAATTTCATTGAATCTCACAGTCAGTAACGTTTCTGATACAAAATGACTGGACGTGGAAAAGGTGGAAAGGGTTTGGGAAAAGGAGGTGCCAAGAGGCACAGGAAAGTATTGCGTGATAACATCCAGGGCATCACCAAGCCAGCTATTCGCAGATTGGCAAGAAGAGGTGGCGTAAAGCGAATCAGCGGTTTGATCTACGAAGAAACTCGTGGTGTTCTGAAGGTATTCCTGGAAAACGTTATCCGCGATGCCGTCACCTACACCGAACACGCTAAAAGGAAGACCGTAACAGCCATGGATGTTGTGTATGCTTTGAAACGACAAGGCAGAACATTGTACGGCTTCGGAGGCTAGAGAATGTCAACAACAAAACAAAAAAATACAATCGGCCCTTCTCAGGGCCAACAAATTGCTTAAACGTGTGACAACATTCAGTTTCTCTTGTATGAAGCAGTATTTTCGAGATTTAAATACTAATCTTAATATATTAGGTTGTCAAGTATAAAATGGAGTAAACTTCATGTTATTTATTTCAATCGCACACTACCTCATTTAGACGCCGTATTTTGACATAATTTGTTTTTCGTGTGAAAGGTACATCTTTTCCTCTTTCTAACTCATATTTCAGTTTGAAAAAATTTGCAATAGTATATTGCAATATTTGTATAGACGATTACGTGAGACCATGGAAATCAGCGAAATTCGTATGTTGATGAAGTATGAGTTCCACCGTGGAGCCACAACACGGCAGGCAGTCACCAATATCAATAATGTGTTCGGTATTCAAGTGGCTACAAACGCGACTGTAGCTCGTTGGTTTAAAAAATTTCGTTCGGGAGATTTTGACTTGTCTAATGAACCACATGGTCGACCCAAGACTCAAGTGGATAATGCCCTGAAAGCCACTGTGGAAGCGAATCATAGCCAAAGTGCACGTGAATTATCATTAATGTACAATGTATCAAAGCAAACAATCTTGACTCATTCGGAACAAATCGGTAAAGTGAAAAAGCTGGACAAGTGGATACCGCATGAATTGACCGATGCACAGAAGGAACGAAGACTCGACGCATGTCGCACATGCCGCACGAACGACCGTGTCAAAGCTACAGGAGTTGAAGTTGGAAACTCTCCGTCACCCACTGTACTCGCCAGACCTTGTCCCCACTGACTATCATTTCTTTCAAAATTTAAACAACTTTTTATTTAGAAAAAAATTCAATTCCGCACAGGCTGTCAAAATGGCGCTTGAAGAGTTCATCGACTCCTGTGATCCACGTTTCTACAGCAAAGGGATAAATGAGTTACCTCTAAAATGGCAAAAGTGTATCGATAATATGGGTGCATACTTTAATTAAAAATAAAAAGTTTTTATTGGAAAAAAATCGAATTCAATCATGTGCAGTTTTTGCTTCATTTCATACTTGACAACCTAATATAACACGACCGAAAGACACATTTATTCGTACCTTATTCGTACCAGTCCAAACATATTTTCTATCGTTTCCTTATCTCTTTCATGGGAATTTATATTAAAATACTATCTTTGTTGTTATTATTATTATTGCACGTATATTAGAAAATAAGTTGGTACAGATAAGTTTCTTAGAATGGAAAGTAAGAAATTTTTAGAAAACTCAGGGAATATAATTATTTAATAAAAATTAGTTAAAATTGAAATACAAAACATTTTAATAATTAAAAATTTTATTCAAGTTCAGTTATTAAATAATAATACATCTATTTAATATGATTAGGTAATAGAACGTTTGGATACTAGAATATTGATTTTCGAGCTCTTCAGATAACTTTCTTTCCGTTTTGAAAAATTTAAATGAAACGGTTCTACATGACAATTTGTTCTTCCAACGAAGTGGTCTTTACGTTTTAGCCTTTCATACCAGATATCGCTCATTTTCGGAAATAATTTCATAAATAAAAACATCAGAATTTTCTGCAGCCTATTACAACTACTTTCTGATGTTTAAACCTGCAATGATATACTGTTCTTCAAATTGTTAAATGTTGCGCTAAGGTTTCTCGAGTTTAATGTAATCTTTTCATACATAGAACACAGCATACATCTGGAACTTTAACGGTCTGCAAAAAATTACAGTTTATTCAAAAAATAAATTAATAAATACGTTAAAAATAATAAATTGCAAGAAATTCTATTTAGAATATATATTATATATTATATTATATATTAAGATATATATTATATTATATATTAGGATATATATTATATATATTTTTTTATATACATGTATATATCAGAATTTATACAGTTTTTAATGGTAGTATTACATTTATATTAAAACTGAAATATAAGAGTGAAGTATGGGAACAGATTGCGAGTCTCTGCATTTTTATTATGTATATTGAAAAAGTCAGAGACCACATGAATGTCAGTACCCCCCTCCCCCACATACGGGCCATCGGGTGGCGAAAAATCAATTGGACACAGGAAAAAATCGATTTCTGTATAAGTATTTGCGTCGAGTAGAGAAAAGCCATGAGGGCTTCGACGACAGAAAATGGACAACCCTTTGTTAAGTAGCTAGAGAAATCGGTTTTCAAGGACGGAAATACATTTCCGAATACCTCAATTGTGTTCCCAGGCTCGTGTCTTCGACATTGCAAGATGTCCACCCTGTAAAATTTCCAGTGCTTGCCTAATTAATCTTTGCGTAACGAATTCTTTGTTTCGGAAGAAGAATTTCAGGACTCATCGAGTAGGTCAGGTAGTAACTCAGTGGGACTCCTTATGGTAGCCATCAATCACAAGAAATTGTAACAAGAAGGACGACGCCCAGTGGTGTTCCTCCCTTTAAATGAGTTCAGAGAATCTTTGAAATTTCAAGGATCTAAACAGGAAGACTTTTGTTTCTATTCCCTTGTGATTTGCACTGTGCATCCTAACCCGACACGTACCGTTACTTCTTCACCCTCTGTGGTAGGGTGAGTACAAAGTAAGTGGACGTATATAAGAAGCCAGGGTGCACAGAATTTGGACAGTTCAAGATGACTTTAGCAAACGTAACGTCGCTCTTCCTCGTCGTTGTTACCGTCTTCGTGGGCAGCAATGTGTTTTGCAGTCCGCTGTTGAACAGTTTACACATCCTCGATAAGCCGAACCAAGTTTTCAACAATAGTCGATCGAATCATCTAAATGTCAGCAGCATTGGTCACTTTACCGTAACGACCGAAGGTACGTTTTCAATCATAAAACAGAGAGGAATATTAACCCTTTCGCTGCGGAGCGCTCAGGAAAGAAGTGCGTTCTCCGCAGCCGGCGCGATCGTAGAAAGTTGTCCGCGCGGATAACACAATACGCTAGTTTTTAATTGTGCCCATTGATAGGAGCACAATTTATGGATAAAATTATTTGAGTATCCTTAAAGAATTAATGGCCATTATTTTTCAGTTATTCAAAACAAATGCACGGCGCCTATAAGCGCTTGTTCGCTCAGGAGAAGCGTCTATACTTGAGCGCCTATAGGCGCTGTTCGCTCAGGAGAAGCGTCTATAGCTGAGCGCCCATAGGCGCTGTTCGCAGCGAAAGAGTTAAAAATCATAAGAATTCGACTTTATTGTAATCTATTCTAATCACTTCTGCAATTTTAATTCGTAGAAAGTTATTCGGCTGACTTGGACACGGACAGGATAGTCGGAGGAAGATACGCGAGGAAAAATCAGTTTCCGTTTATGGCTGTGGTCCACCGGTTAATGGGCAGAGGATATATTTCGCAATGCGGTGGAACTATTATTACTGCCAGATGGGTATTGACAGCGGGTCACTGCGTCGCCGAAGAGCCGCGAAAATTCTTCGTGTTGTTTGGCGTCAACGATAAATCTGGCATGGGCTACAATTTCTACCAAGGGCCTGGAATCTCTATGATGACCGAAAAAGGGGCACTTCACCCAGCCTACCAGCCGTCCATAAACGACGTCGGTTTGCTCTACATGCCGCAGGATATTCCATTTGGACGTAAGAGAGATACAATTTATCGCTCATCTCGCTTTTTCCAGTTATCTGGCTGACGTGTTCGACTACTAACAGAATCACTACATTTCAGAAAGCATCCAGCCCATTAGATTGCCAGGATACAACGACATGTACAATGATTTTGCCGGGAAATTCGGTATCGTCATCGGATGGGGAAAAGATAAAGCTACAGGCGTGGGAACCAGTTCGTTGAAATACGCCACATTACCGATCATTTCGAACTACGAATGCAGCATGAGCTGGGCCGTGACGTCGAATAAGCACGTGTGCACGGCAGCTGGTTACGGACAGGATGCTTGTCAGGTAACATTTCATGTTTCACCCCGAAAAGCATTCTACATTTTACTAATTACTAGACTGCGAAGCTTTTGCCTTTATTATGAATCAGTTTAAATCCGCGAACGGATCGTAAACTTTGCAACCGTAGGGACATTAATTTTCGTAGGCTTATATATTATGGAATATATAAAAGGCAGGCTGGTAGCCCTTTCTATAAGCCAGACAGACGCATTCCAGGCTTGCTCCCGACCCTCTTCCTTCGTTCCACGAGTGCTCATGCCGCATGCAGATGTTTTTTTAGTGACGCGATACGGATGTTTTTTTAGTGGCGCAATACAGATGTTTTTTGAATAGCCGGCTTCTGCTGGTACACTGAATCAAAGGACCCGATAACAGATGTTTTGAAAGTGTCCTTTTCATTTACAGGGTGACAGTGGCGGTCCTCTAATTGTGTACCAAAATTATGCCCCTGTTCAAATCGGAATTGTCAGCTACGGAGACGCGAATTGCCCTAGTAATCGGCCTGGCGTATTCTCAAGAGTGACTGGCTACATGGACTGGATCCAACAAGTCACAGGACTATACTACCAAAAAAAAATGTAATAAGAGTCATTCTGCAAAACGAAAAACTTTTCCATAACATATTCATGTTAATAAATCAATCGATCAATCAATAAATATGTTTTTATGGTATTCCTTCGACTTTATAATAGTGTTTCATTGCTCAACCGACACAAATCGATTAGTTATCGTGAACGGACCTTCGGTATACGAAACGATAGGAAGTTTTGAAATATCGATAAACATATAGCCTCGGGTAATTTTTCCAAATAAGCACTGCACCATAAATGTACAGAAAATGCGCGAATTCCCATCAGTCCAAAATGAATTCGAAAAGAGTGACGTTCTTGTACGGTTGCATCGGTTTGTTGCTTTGTCCTAGCGTTTTTGGCCTTTTAGAGAAAAATGGCTGTGATCGTGAGAAGAATTCGGGTAATAAATATGCTAAGGAATATTCTAGACTGCCGCATATGGCATTCAGTTTTTTTTATTCTCCTCGGGCATGCAAGTAATTTTGTTTCGGAATGTTGAATGTATTTCGGGAAGCCGCGACATGTTTAAACATGGTGTTGGGCTGTTGTAGTCGATTGGAATAAAATAGTCGGCGGCTATTACGCCACGGACGGTCAATTTCCTTTTATGGCAGTGGTGCATCGATTATTACCGGGCGGGACGACTTCTCAATGCGGTGGCACCATAATTTCCGAGCGCTGGGTTCTGACGGCCGGTCACTGCATATACAATTTCCCGCGTAAATTCTTCGTTGTATTCGGCGTCGCTGATAAGTCTGGGATCGGATACAACTATAATAATGGTCTTGGTGTTTCCATGATAACGTTACATGCCGTCGTTCATCCCAAATATTATCAGGCCACGAACGACGTCGGACTGCTGCGTATGCCTCGAGACATTCCTTTCAATCGTACGTGCATAACATTATTTATTACCACAGATTGTGGCTCCAAGTAAAATTCCTCAAGTCGCTGAAACTTTATTCTGTCGATAATTTTATACCATCAACAATTTATTCGGAAATAATTTGCGATGCAATGAAATTTTCTTTATCGTGTACGGTAGAATTATAAACGTAAATATATAAATGTCAGAGCATAGTTCAGTCGCCGAATATGCGACTGCGAAGAAACGTTGGAGTCGTTGGGCCGGCTTCAACTGACGCTGTTCGTAGAAAAAATTCAACCGATACAGTTGGCCGGTTTGAACGAGGCGAGGGAATCCTTTGTTGACATGGCCGGCTATGCGGTCGGGTGGGGAAAGGACGGGCAGACCAGCTCAGGTACAAGGGCCCTAAAGTATGCTCTGCTGCCTATAATCGGCAACGACGAATGTGGTCGTACCTGGCAGATAGATGAAAGGAATATATGCACGGCTGACCTTGGACAGAATACCTGCCAGGTATAAAGAATTTCGTAGACCGGCGCTATGTTCTTCCCTTTAAGTTTTTAATGGCTTGGAAATGTCTAGGGCGATAGCGGCGGCCCTCTCCTTATCTTCAGGGACAATGTGCCACTTCAAGTCGGCGTCGTCAGTTACGGCGACGGAAATTGCCCCACTTATAAACCAACAGTGTTTACAAGATTAACAACCTTTTCGAAGTGGATTGAAAATGCTACTGGAATTCGATACTGAATATTTGGTCTCGATGACAACGCCATCTATACGTACATATATAGCTCCATACCCGGTTACGCATACGAATTGAACGTTTTTAAGCAGTCTTCATGATTTGATAATAAATATTACCATGCGATTAGTCTGTTTATTAATTTTTCAAAATGTCATACACTACTGTAGCAATTTATCACAATAGAATATTAATTGACAGAAGTACCTCGCAAAATTTAGTGGCTCTGAAAAGAGCCGTTTTAAGATGCAAGTAAACTGTATTGTTTAAATTGGAAGAGCTAGGGGAATATCTTATTTTTTATCGTTCCTTAAATTCTGTGCAATTTCTTGTACGAGGCGTTTGAAAGATTGTTTAGGAATTAATAACTTCGTGCTTTTTTGGTAACACCGTATTTCTTTAAGGGCCGTATTCCTTTTCGGTTGTTTGCTCTTTTCTTTTATTGCATTACATTGATTAATGCGAGACATTTTGATAGAAAATACGTCAATTAGCATCCGTCGACGTTTACCTTTCTATTGGACCAGATGTTAGTCGACACTCATATTTATAACCTCGCTACTACACGTTGCAGCTGGTCATTGGCTACCGGCATAGTGGTGGGGATGAATTGCAGCAGCCATCTATAAAAGGCGGCGAAAAGGGGATCCGAGCATCAGAAGTAATTCGATCTTCGAATATTTCACGTCGTTTCGAAAACACTTTTTAATCGTCTAAGATGACTGGCCGTGGTAAGGGAGGAAAGGGGTTGGGAAAGGGAGGAGCGAAGCGTCATAGGAAGGTACTTCGTGATAACATCCAGGGTATCACAAAACCAGCCATTCGTCGTCTGGCTCGTCGTGGTGGTGTCAAACGTATTTCCGGTTTAATTTACGAAGAAACTCGTGGTGTGCTGAAAGTATTTCTGGAAAACGTCATTCGTGACGCAGTTACGTACACCGAGCACGCCAAAAGGAAGACTGTCACAGCCATGGACGTTGTCTATGCCCTGAAGAGACAAGGACGTACTTTGTACGGTTTTGGAGGTTAAGCACCATTTCTCTTGGAGGCATCGCATCGACGTACGATTACAAACAATCGTCAAGCAAAACGGCCCTTCTCAGGGCCACAATTATTTAACACAGAAACACGATCAACATAACTGAAGACCTCAATCCTTTCTGTAAAAATCCCCGTAACATCCGAAGATGTAAGAATCATCTTAATCATTTAATATAATTAGTAGAAAAATTCGTAGACTCATTAAAGATTAGACGATTTTCAAACATATATTGTAATTTAAATTTTCAAACATGTGTTGTAATTTATTTTGCAAAAATTGACGATATTATGAATATAGAATGAATATAGAAATGACGAGTTCATGAGAATATATACGTAAATAATCAGTTAGCTCACAGCGCATATTTTAAGTTTATCGGTTCAAATTTGATACATAAGTCATGTTTTTAAAAAATATTGCGTCTAGCGTATAATTTGCGTAGTCTTGGAACTCATCGTACTTTTGAAGTATAAAAGTTGAATAATTGTATGACATTGATTTTGATTGGAATATTTTTGCCTAAATAGATCGTGTATTCTAAACGAGGGTGACAGTGAATATTCTGAGTTCAAGACCCTACTTTATTTGCGTCTCATGCGAAGTTCGAGTATCGACGAGAAAAGTGATACACGATGGCCGCACGCGGTGTTGCCACGTCACGTCGTCTGGACAGTCTCGCACTCCTATCGTGAATTCTTACGGAGCACAAGGTTGCCAAACGTAATTCTACCAACAGAAATGCATATGTACTGTGATTTCGCTTTCGTCTTGAAACCGTTAGGTATCGTACGAATCAATAAAGTACGGAAGTCATAGGAATCAATAATTTCAGTATGATGTTTGTAATACATCGATAACTTATTACTCCGTAATATTTGTAATGCTGTAACATGTAATCTATGTCATATACACTATGTTATTGTTATAAATCCTAACACGAAAGATATCGTTTATAAGCGAATTTAACACTGTTATTTTAAAACTAAACTTGAAAAAGTATGCTAGTTATTAGGTATGTCTTGTTATTAAATCTAATCAGTATGTATTAAACATGTACTAATTGTATGAAACTCTTAATTTTAATAAGTTGAAAGTATAATAACCTCAAATGTTTGTGACATTTGTAACACATTGGAGTTTCCAACTTCTTGTCTGTATCGTAAATGCATCAAATCTATAATTTATCATAAATAGTATAGCATAGCTTAATGAATCATAACGTGGCAGTTAATATTAAAATCAGATATGTGATTACATCAATATATTAAATTCAGCTGGTTAACAAGTTACTATAATTGGTAAGTAAATATGATGCTCTATGTTCAGTAAATTGGAAATGATTCCTATGTTATACAAGTGGTGGCCCTGAAAAGGGCCGTTTGAAATTCAGGATTGAGATTAAGCTTTCTTTTCTGTCTTTTTCGGCAGAAGTACTGCTTGAATGTTTGGCAATACGCCGCCTTGTGCTATCGTTACACCAGAAAGTAATTTGTTCAATTCTTCGTCATTACGAATAGCCAACTGTAAATGACGTGGGATAATTCTAGTCTTCTTGTTGTCACGAGCTGCATTACCGGCCAACTCCAAAACTTCAGCGGCCAGGTACTCCATTACTGCTGCCAAGTAAACCGGAGCACCAGCTCCGACGCGTTCAGCATAATTTCCTTTTCTCAGAAGTCGATGGATACGACCAACGGGAAATTGAAGCCCAGCACGATTAGAGCGGGACTTCGCCTTTCCCTTAACTTTACCACCCTTTCCGCGTCCAGACATGTCAGGTGTTTACTTGACGTACAGAGAACGTTCAATGTTGAAGAGTGTCTCGATTTTAATTTCGCAGCCCACCGGAGCCTCTTTATATACCACCAGCAGGTGTCCGCTATGCTCCAATCGGAGAGCGCAGACACAAGGGTGGGAAGTGCCGCGCTACCATTGGCGCGGCGATAGGTATCCTATTTCTACATAAAGCGGGACTCGAACCGTCGTATCTCATTCGACGCAACATTCTCGTATCAGAACGGATTGTGTTAAGTTAACATCTATTCGACAATGCCGCCTAAAACTAGTGGAAAAGCAGTGAAGAAGGCCGGTAAGGCCCAGAAGAATATTAGTAAAGCTGATAAAAAGAAGAAACGTAGGAGGAAGGAGAGCTACGCAATCTATATCTACAAAGTTTTGAAACAAGTGCACCCCGATACCGGTATCTCCAGTAAAGCCATGAGCATCATGAACAGTTTCGTTAATGATGTCTTTGAACGCATTGCGGCTGAAGCATCCCGTTTGGCCCACTACAACAAAAGATCCACCATCACATCTCGGGAAATTCAGACTGCTGTCCGTCTGCTGTTGCCTGGTGAACTTGCGAAGCACGCTGTCAGTGAAGGCACCAAGGCTGTCACTAAATACACCAGCTCTAAGTGAACACGTTTCGATATTATCAAACCGGCCCTTTTAAGGGCCACAAATATTTTATACGTGGGAAATGTTTCAATCATACTATACAATCTTTACCCCTTACACTACTCCAAAAATCATTGATAATTCCCACGATACTATTTGAAGCTTATTTGTAAACTATATACAGTATTTGTAGTTGAGGACACTTAAGTTATTAAACCATAATTAAGATTACTATTATATTTGCTTTAAAATTGCTCCTATCGTTAGAAGTTCCGAATTATTTAAATTAGGAATATCATTTATTTGTATAACTGAAGTAAATGTTCTTAACCCTGTAACATGACTAGAAAAAGTGTAAAGGTGTAGGTGTATCACGTAATGCTCCAAACCAAATATATAACTCGATAAATTCAAATACTATGTTGACACTTCATACTCGTACATTTCTAAATAAAAATCAAATCTTTATTTCTTGACAGTTTCAATTTACCTATACCAGATATTTAAATATGTTGACTTTTTGACATTCGTAAATAAAAAACTGTTATATTATAGTCTCCTCGGAGACACTTTAGTAAGTTAGACCATTTCCTGTTATTTTGCTAGCCATTTAAAATTTACAGGTGGATCCCGGCCACGAAATAAACAAAGGCCGTAAATCAAGTATAAAATACATTAATTTATGTTAAAAGTCGCCGTATCTGTATATATTAAATATATATTAAGTATATACAGAATATACTCATATACTGTTACAAACAAATGCTTCAGAAATACATTTATATTATGAGTCAATACAAATTTACTTTTTATTGTTGAGAAATATTCAACTATGTGAAACTAAGTCTCATATTTTAAATTGATTTTTTAAGTTGCTTCAAGTATCAAAACGTAATAATTATGAACTAAATAGAAAGGTAAGATTAAATAACAAGAAAATGACGGTATAAAAGTATATTTATTTTAGTTCTACGTATACAGAAGAAGTATTACGAAGCCTAACGGTATCTTATAATAAATGAAATATCTCATTAATTAAATTTATTTTTCCAAGTAAAAGTAATCATAAATAAAAAACAAGAACGTTATTACAAAATTTATATTTATTTGACCTCGAACCAGCAGTCATCACACCATCCAAACTCTTATATCTAATTAGTATAAAAAACAATCTAGATTATGTATTATTTATAATACAGTACACGTATGTATATCACAGTATATTTCCTACAATAAAATAATCTTCGGGTAATACTGTTACAAGATTGTCTGAACAGTCGTCGTTCCTTGTCTTAAGGTGCTTTGTGGCCCTGAAAAGGGCCATTTGTTTATGAGGTGATGGAAAATCTGTTGTAGGGCCAATTATTTCTTAGCCGCAGGCTTAACTGCTTTTGAGGCCGCAGCCTTTTTGGGTTTTGGAGTTTTGGTCTTGGCCGCCGGTGCTTTTGCTGTCTTCTTACTTTTGGACATAGCCTTGGTCTCGCTCGAAGCCTTCTTTTCAGCCTTTGGGGAGGCTTTCACAGTTTTGGCAGGTGACTTCTTGGCGGCTGGTTTCTTTGCTGCTTCAGCCTTTTTGACTGGTGATTTAGTCGCAACTGCTTTGCGAACCGATGTCGGTGTCGTAGTCTTCTTCTTCTCAACAGATTTCTTCACCTTTTTCGGTTCAGTCGCCTTCACTGCCTTCTGAACCTTGCTCTTAGATTCGGCACCCTTTGCCATAGGCAGTTTGAACGATCCAGAAGCACCTTTTCCTTTGGTTTGAACGACAGCGCCAGACGTGACAGCAGACTTCAAGTATCGCTTGATGAATGGAGCGATCTTCTCTCCGTCCACTTTGTAAGTTGTGGCGACGTACTTCTTGATAGCCTGGAACGAAGATCCCTTGCGATCTTTCAATTCCTTGATGGCGGCGTTCACCATCTCTGATGTGGGTGGATGAGAAGAGGCCTTGTTGGCAGCCTTCTGTGGCGCTTTCGCAGATTTCGATTTCGGCGTACTCTTCTTCGCCGGGCTGGTGGCACCGCTTTCAGATTCGACCGTGGTGTTTGCAACGTTTGCTTTGTCCTCCATTTTTGACTCACTGTTGTTCACCTTTCTTGTCTAACACAACAAACTGTTGCTAATTCGCGTGTCTATCTCGCTCGGCGGTGAATCACGGATCAGTAAGTAGCATGAGCACGGACCATGGAGAGAATCCCAGCGAATATGTTGAGCGGCAAGATCCTCGAAAAACGGTGAAGCGGTAAACGATCATCGGATTATGATCGTAATTTCTTGTTAGTTAACGTGGATTGAACTAAAACAATAATCTGAACGGACGGCCACGTGTATCTAGTTTTATTTACGGCGGTTTACCGGCCGATAACTTCGCTAGGGTCTCGAGAACGCCATCATTTCCCGGCGACTGTATTTTACCACGACTGGGACATGTTGCGGAAAAATACTAAAAATCGACGATTTATCCGTAACTTTTCCTCGCATATCCATCAAGATTGATTCCAATGGGACTGATGCTTCCTGTCATAGGTTATTTTTCGATAAACATCGTCCTGTATCTTCAATATTACGAGTTTAAAATAGGTGGTGCCGGAATTCGTATCCCTCCACAGAACTAGCACCAATGCTGTCCCGATATTTTGCAACGGGATCGTGTATAATAAAAAAAATATTTTATATTTCGGATCGAGACACTATCCGACCATATAGTGAACAAATAATATTACAAAATTATGCCTAAATAATAATTCGAAGCAGAATTGGCGAGAGGCGTTCGCGGGGAACATGCACCACGAAAGTCATAACCTCATTCGCATCATCGGATCGCGATATTTAATGTTGTTTATATGATGTTTAATATACGAATTAGCGTACTCCATTGCTAAAATAGGTTCTGCTGAAAATATTGGTAGGCATAGAAGTATGATAATCATCTAGGAGGAAGTAAATTTATGAAGCATTTGGGAATGTGTCGACGATAGGATTGCGACATGAATTCGACGTCGTACAACTTCTATTTTTATAATTTTGCATAAAACGTCTGTAATCTTGATTTTCATGGACAATTTATGTATTGTTCGAAGAAAGTAGTATTCAATTGTTCATATTATTATATATTTGACGAGACTACATCATAAAATGACGTGATGTCGCGTCTACGTTCATAAAGATGGATGACTACTATCAGTTCACGAAAATGTAAATTGATATTTATATCGACATTAATACAAATATTGATATCGTGTTTGCATAACTTTTAAACAATTATTGTGACAAATAACAATGTTAATAGGCAGAATATGTAATGATTTCATGTAAAAAGACGTAGAAGGTAATCGGGCCAAATATTCACACGAGACCGATACCCTCATCCGGTATAGTAAACATGTTATTTAATCGTTGTTTTTACATATAACAGATGAACAATATTGTTATACTTCTGTTATTACGTCCTTGAATCATGTTTTATGCATTTTCAAAAAAGCGGATAAAAAAATGAATATTCTTAACGATCCCCCGACTATGACAGCTCATGCGAATATAATTCAAGATGAATATAAGAATGATTCTCGAATGATTTTTTCTATAATACACTCTAATTTACATTGTTTCAGGCGTTGCGATAAAATAAGATCAAAAAATTATCTAACAAATAGATAAATCAATGAAAAATAATCGCACGATATAAATACAAGCGGCCAATTGTCTCGCTATTTTCGATTAACAGGTTTAATCTGTAGTCTCTGACTTGTGCATTCAGAGTTTAAGCAATATAAACCTATTATTTTATTTTTTGTAAAAAATTTTACCGTGCGTACTCAGCTTGATGATTGTGCGATATTATCTGTCGGCTTCTTAATTTGTGTATTTTATTGGGGGTAAGTCGAAGTGTCAAGAATGATTAAGAAAATAAGGTGGGACAAAAAAAAAGAATTACAAAACGTACCTATACCTTAAAAAAATTAGGAAAAATTCTGTGCTTAAGCAGAGAAATATTTAAAAATTGTCTACGTCTACAAAGTAAGATGCTATTTTCATATCGTATGAGACCTTCCGAGCCCCTTTGGAAAGGGGCCTTTAATTTGGAAATGATAATAAACATTAATTGCTGTAATTTAAAAAATTATATAAATATCTATAAAAATTAAGCAAATTTTTTTTGATAATTGAATCTAAATTGTTAGACATAATTCTTAATTGTTTATTCGAGAAGTGTAGTATTCCTAAGACCGACTATCCTGTAACGTCACAGTGGCTACTCGCGCTACTACTCCAAAAACAAAAGAGTTTGATAAGGAATGAGAAAAATTACATGTTATTTTATTCGGTTATTGAACTTTTTTATAAATTAATACAACAATCATAGACTTTTTAATAGGTCACATTGAGGTTATGTCCATTAAAATTGTATCAGTATCTGCTTTAAGTCTGGTTTCGAATAATTTTGTCGACTTTCATTACAATAACTAATTGATGCAAGAAAATGAATACATATACTAATCAACAACCTGTATTTCATTGGTTGTTAACTGACGGACGTTTATAAAACAAATATGAATAAACGGTTTTGATTGCGTCAGTCAATTCGAAAATAATAATGAGACTATAGGTGATTTTATAATAAGTCACAATCAACAATCATTTCAAGCGATGATTTATTTTAACAGAAATCGAATCGAATTTATTTGATTACAGAATATGTAATAGAAATCGATACTTTCTCAGAGATAAATAAATCGATGAAGGGTTCAGGTAAATGACGAGTTTACTGATATTGTAGACGAATGTGTGTAGTTATCTAAAGAGTCTGACCGTAGAATTTGATCGTAGACAGACGTGTCTTAGAGCGCGCGAAAATTTCTAAGAGTGCAGCAATAGCTCTGACAAAACGTTTCACAGCAGCCGGTCTGTTACTTTGGGTGGGGAAAATCAATAGGAAAACCGAGTTGAAATCAGAGGTATGGGTCATTAACGTTTCGCGGATGGAACGCATGGTATTATTTTGGAGCGTGTCCGGGTGCGCGTGCGATGTGTCCTCAGCCGTGGGTCCTTCCGTCCTTCGCGATGACAATTTCGAAATGCATTGTCTGTTGACGCACGCGGCTCCAAAGTTCCTCGAGAAGTGATAAAACAACGATCAGTTAACAACTGTGCTTGATCAGAAGAAAATGTTCAGGAACTCCACAAGCATCTATGATTCTTGACATCCAACTGCGAAGAAGATACTGTGCAGCAGACCACGCTTAACCATGACGACACTCGGACAGATTTTGTTGGTTTGTCTCGCGTGGTGTATAGTTTCCCGGGTCAACTATGCCGAAACCACACACATATCGGGCACTTTCAACACGAAAGAGTTCTTTCGTTTCCTCATCAAGTTCGGTTTCCAAAAGACCGATCGTCATCGACAGAAAGACTCGTATGGTTACATTTTCGGTAACGTTACGTCGAAGACCAATTTTTCCGTGCCGATCACGTTGGCAGTGTTGGACCGAGATCATTTTATAGAGTATTATGGTAACCGAACGTTGCACGATAAGAGTACCGCTTGTACTCTTATGTTTAATACCTTAAATCAAAGTTCTTATGATGTGCACTGTAATGAGGAAGGTGAAGATTTTTTAAGGTATGTAACTCTAAAATTTCATATATATCTTCATTGACGTTTTCTTAAAGAATCAATTTATGTTCTCTTCAAAGGAGAGTACCTTGTCCGAAGGGAAAATTATGTCCAGACGAAGACTCTATATGGAATATTGTAAAGGGACATCAGTTTACGTACGTCATACAAGATTTCTGGCAGCCACGCTTTTGGTATATGAGTCTGGTGGCGTGTTACAGAAACACAACTACTTGTCAGTGGGAATATTATGATAAACATGATGAATTAGAATACAATATTTGGCTGGTAAATGGTAATCCAAATACTAGTGGCCTAAATAGTTTAACTTACCAATTTTCATATGATAGGCAAAACACTATAGAACTGTACTTGCTATTCTTCATGTGCTACATAATACTTGTACCACTACAATTGTATGCAGTAAGGTTGCAGAAGCATCCTGTGACAAGATTGTTCACTGCCAGTCTTCTGTTAGAGTTTATAGCAGTATGTTTAATTTTGATACATGTGCTAAAGTTTGCCCTTGATGGAGTTGGCTACGAACAGTTAGAAGTTGCTGGAGATATTTTTGATATCTTATCTCGGGTGAGCGTAGGATTGATTGATTTCTTTCTTTTTATATTTTTTAAATTGTAGCAATGTATCTGTTGTTAATTAACTCTTTACTGTTTAGACATCGTTTATGTTGCTGCTCCTTTTACTTGCCAAGGGATGGGCAGTAACAAGAATGGAGTTGACATGGAAACCATTAGTTTTCGCTATATGGCTTTGTTATGGAGTGGTTCATATCTTGTTATATGTATGGAATATGGTATGACTTTGTTTAAATACATTTACACAGAGATGTAGTATAAAGTAAAATAAATGCACTATTTTCAGACGGAAGTTGATATAATTGAGGACATTGATGAGTACCAGACATGGCCAGGGTGGTTCATACTTCTGTTTAGAAGTGCAATAATGATATGGTTTCTGTGTGAACTTCGAAATACTATGACATATGAACACAATACTCAGAAGTTAAACTTTTTACTCCATTTTGGTGCATCTTCTTTAGTTTGGTTTATTTATCTACCTATTATAGCACTTATAGCTCTCCAAGTGAGCGCATTGTGGAGGTTTAAATTGTTGTTAGGTAAGTACATGCTGAAAGTAAGAAGGTCGTCATTTTCTCATTCACGATGCATTCATAGGTATTACATATTCTGCTGATTGTTTTGCATATTGCGTGATGGCCCATTTACTTTGGCCGACACGGAGCGAACAATATTTTTTACTTGCACAAGGAGCAGACAATGGTGATGAACTCGATGAATTCAATGAAGCGCCGCACGTGTTAAATAATTATGTAGAACCTCCAGAACTTAGTAAAATAATTACTTAATATCAGATCACAAAGGGCAGAGACACACACAAATCTTTGATCAAACTTTTATTGTTTGATGTTTGCTATGTTTGCCAAATGGTAAAATCATAGAGTTGATAATACTCTGCTATATGCTACTTGAGACTGATATATTCTACACACTCTGTAATTAGAGATATATTAATAATCAAATTTACATATGTGATAGGGAGTCAATAATTGACGAAAAATAAAAATAAGATGGGTGAGTATGATATGAGTACCTTTGAGTAATTAAATGTTCATTTAGCAGAAAAATGAACGTACGATTAATTTCTAGAATATTCTAGATATTTGTAGATACAAAGTGATAATGTTAATGTACGATGTTCATGTAATATACAATGATGACGTGTAATGAATGTATATTGTAACTTTTACGCCAATGTACAAACAAGTATAATATTTAGCTGAAAAACATTTAACATTGCATAACATATTCTAAATAGTCATAATCGAATTCACATAGTCTTTTACTGCTTCTTTCAACTTATCTCGTTATTACAATATAATGTAATAACTTTACTCATGTCATACTCTTGGATCATATGCAACTAACTAACATTAATAACTCTAATTTAACATTCAACTATTTTCCAGCATAGTTGAGTACATCTAATAAATTGAATAGTCTACTTATACAACTTTATCTAAAGATCTTTCTAATCTTGTACTATATTACACGTTTTTCATGACACTACTAAATCAGCATTTTGTAATTACACAGAAGTTGCTCTGTATGGAAATTATTGCAATATATGCTTAAAAAAGTATGAAAACTAAAAATAAAATTAGTGTGACATCTGTCATGTTCATTTCATATAAAAGTGCAATGTTCGTGAATGAGTGTGTGCATTGGTATATCATTATAATTTTTTCAGTATTACAATGAAATTCAAATATCTTTTTATACATATGTATTTTTTAATGATCAACATTATCACGTTGAAATCTCTCTGTGTAATACCTTTTACTGTTTTATTTTATATTTGTGCATCGATAAATTACAATATTTAAAATATAAAATACTGAATGTTTACATAGAAATGAGATCTTTTAATATCGTTTTGTGCTTGCACTGAAGTTTCCTATGACATTTTTGCTCAATTTTATAATAAATTAAGTATTAGAATAACAAAGTACATACTTTCTTAGAACCTTTATAAACTGCATATGTGTGTATCGAAATATTGGTGCGATGTTTGTAATGTATTGGTACTGTAAAAATAGAAGATATCATTGATCTGAATGCAAAAAATATAATAAAGCCAGTACATTTCCTTTGTTTATACAAGATCAAATCTCAGAACAAATGGTTCTAAAAGAATCACAGTTGTATAAGAATCCTTTTTCTATATAGTTAACAGAAAAGTGTTTAATGTTTGTAGAAATTATACAAATTTTGATGGAAATTTTAAAGATATACTTGGGATATAGATTAGAACTGAAAGCCTGAAGTTTACCCAACATTGGTATAAGTAATTTTAATATAGCAGAAATTTTAACAGAATATTCCTCTTTAATCTGAATGTTGATTTTGAATGCATCTTGTTCATAGAGTATGTAATATACAATGATGATGTATAGGTACGAATAATTTGAAAAATTGGAATATATAGTATGATGAACAAAGTGTCTCCTTTATTTGGAAGTCTTAATTCATTCTGTCAATTATACAATGCAATACCGCTTAAGTATAAATAGATCATTGTCTCGTAAGTGCTCTATTAGGAATTTAAATTTGAGTTTCCAAATCGAGTTATATATATTTTCAGTATAATAATTTCCTAATCAGGAGATTCAGGTCAGAATTGAACCGATCATTAAATAGATAATTTTAAATTTAATAATTAATATAATTGCCATGAAATATTTATTTTCACTATTTATTTTATGAAAATTTATTTTAACAGACAATAATCTATTTTCACTTAAACATAGACAAACTATACCTGTGAATCTATGATTATTTGTACCATATGTATGAAGCACAGTTAAAACAAAATTTTCTTCATTAATAAAGTAGGACATTGAGAAAGAATATAAAGGTTCAATTTAATACAGATTTATTCTAAAGCTATTAAATATATGATTGTTTGTACATATTGAACAAATGTAACATGATAAATTTTTCCGTTATGAAATGTTATAATATTCTCAAATTTGAAGTAAGGCTATCTATGGTGTCTTTTGGGCCTGGTCCAATTCCAAGAGTGGAAATTGTACCAGGTATTAATTGAGTTTTACCAGCATCCTTTATTATAGCAGTAACAAGACCAATACTGCGAGCTTTCTGTGCCAATGCTATTAATTCTTCCTCATTACGTATTCTGACAACAATTTTGGGTTGACCTTGTAATAACCACGATTCGTACATTTGACACTTCCCACTGTCCACAGCTTGCCGATAACATTCTACAGCAGCATGTGCACATTGAGCTGCAGTTTTCCCTTTTCCCATGGCAATGTCTGTCCTCACAACAAGTACCATTTTACAAAGCACAGTATCTGAGTACTTTACAGTGTAATTAAACACACGTTTTAAACGTTTTATAAGAGCTAACATTGTTCTAAAGTTAAAGATACTATTTTTCTCGCATTTTTTGGTAAGTTTCCATGCACTTTTTGAATTCTTTCAATACACTTTGACACTTTCTCCAATCTTGAGTTTCAGCTATACATTCCTGAAAATATATTTAAAAATTACAATATTCTCTACATCACGAATTGTTAACCTGTAAACTTATTCAAAAATTTAGTACTTGAACTTGATAATGCAATTCCATACAGCCGGTTTTCTTTAACATTTCCTCTACGAGATCGATATCATCTTGCGGCTGTGGGTTCGAACGCGGGTGAACAGTCATTTTAAATTTAAATAGAGCTCACACAGCATTAGTTAAAATTAAATATATATCTAATAAAGGTATGTATTTGTTGAAGACTCAGAGAGATCAGAGGTTAGTTCTCGTTCCTGCGCTGTACTTATCGCACGCGTAATGATCTATGTGTGCATACGTAACACAAAACACGACATGCTCGATATTTGGATTCAGTTTCAAGGCATGAATGCAATTAATTAATCCTTAGAATAATGAAAACAATACAATAATAAAAAAGATATGTTATACCCACTGCATTTCTTTCGCGCAGAGAAAAGATTTCAAATAAGAACTGATCAAGCGGTTAGCTTTGGCGCAAAATACAATTACCATAATTAATTTTATGTGTTTTATGGCGTATAAGCATTTTAACACTCTTGTACTATGATTTATAGTTATAGAATTCGAATTGTTATACTTATAAGAAAATGTAAAATTCCAAAAATGGAGTACAGTACTACACTGTAATGCAATTTATAAGAAATTCTGCTGAATCAAAATTTATTCTCTCTTTGAAGTGAAAGAAAAATCATAGAAATCTATGATTGTCTATGATGGTTTTTTGGTTTTAGTGATTCAGGGATTTATATTCGCAATAAATCCGTAAAATCCGCAGTGCAGAATGTAGCGATAGAGTAAGGCGCTAGCTTCGGCATATGGCGGCTGATGCTCAGAGTTTTCCAGCAGACGACAATAAGCCATGGCGTAGTGCATTCGGACGCATGAGTCGTACAGTGCCTTGATGTGTGTGCTCCAGTACCATGACTTATGACTTTTTTCCTGTGAGATCACTCGAAAGAGTGAATATTTGAAAAATATACCCGATGTCTGCCTACTTAACTACTTATTCTGTTCAGCTCCATGTCAGAGACGGGGCGTTAAGCCTGCCGGTCGTCAGTTACAACGTTTTGGTAAGTACTTGCCGTGTTTTTACCGTTCTGCTGACTTAAAAGACATTATTCCTCGTAATACCATGCAATTTAACCAGAAAAGAATCCTCTATGAATGTTCCTTGATAATAATTCGCGCCTTCTTTTCACCATTGAAAATCGGAAAGTGACACAATCATCCCAGAATTCCATAGCACGTGGGCAATGCACGTTGTATTTGATCGCGACCCTATCATTACGTGTTTTTATCTACTACTTGATTAGCATTAATTATATAAAAACTAACTTCTAAACGACTTCTTGTCACCGACTGCCGTTTAAAATTCAATTCGAGTGAGCGATCATTACCAAAATAAAGTAGGCCACCAACTGCGGTAATTTTTTTTACATAACAGTACTGTCGCATTTTTTCCTTCTATCGTGACACACGTCCTTGCGTCAGCTGCAACAATTTCTGTCGCGAAAAGTCAATTACCATCGAGGCATTAGTGTCATTTATGTTAATGGGTCAGTGGGCATATCTATATCGAGCGTAATAACCGATCCGATGGTCAGGGTCATGGGTGTCCTAATTCGGGACAGTTATTTAAATCAGTAGCGCCTCGTAATTAATGGATATTTCTGTGTTACTGCAGTCGTAACGTGATAACTAGATAAGTTCACACCAAAAACGCGGATATAATTAAAAATATAATGTACGCAGAAATTTTCAATTAAAGAAATAAAGTAGAGGAACGACTAAGTTGGAACTACAATACATTGTGTATATTTTCAACAATTTATTTACTTGTTTAGTAAAAATGTACCTGCATTGGAATTATTGAGCGATTCAAAAACTTAGGAAACAGAATGAAATTTCGTATTTTCGCGCTAAGTAGCGTAGAGCCAGACTCGTGGTAGGAAATTGAACTAACTTAGTTCCCGTATTGCCGCTAGGTGGCTACATGCCTCACCTCGTGTTTCTCGCAAGTACTCGAAGGCCTCTCGATTAGTATATAAGCCGGACACGAATAGTGTACTGTCGGATAGTCTGATGCTTCCCGGGCAAAAACCACGGACTATTCACAGATTACAGTGATGTTCGTTAACTCCTGACGTTGATCTTGATATTGATCTTGACATTGAAAAAGCCAATTGTGTTTGCCTTGTAAAACTTCACCGTGGAAGTACCCCGTGGACTATCTCTTTTGCAATTTTTTACGTATGTTCATAATGTACATACTTTTTGATTTCATTTAACGCAGATATTTATTTTATCTTTCAACAATGATTTAATAATCATTTAAAGCTCAAAGAGCAACTGCACGACTTGTAATACATTTTTCGATGATAACAGCAATTTTGTTTATAAACCAATAAGTTAGTTAAAATTTGGGTCTTAAAATTGAAATCTTAGTACTCTCGCAATTGGACGGCGATAATTTCTCGAATATTATTAACATGTAGTACTAACAGTAATTAGAACTTCCACGATGATTTCTCAGCACAACTGGGATGCACTCAACTGATTTGCGCTAGCGGCATTACGTCAATCGTCGTCGCAGCGATATTACAACGCGTCTTTCAATCCCGCTTTATCATGATAATTCAATTACCATTGATCTGAACGCCAATTACGAGTCTGCCATTAATTATGTCGTAAGTTCGAAACTTTTAACGAGTCGTCCGAGCTCGAAGATACGGCTAACGTAATTTAATTAGAAGTACCTACTCCTACAGAATGTTCGAGTTAACATCGTCAGCACGGTTTCAAATTTCCTTATCGGAACCTTACTTTGCATTCGACGTACGTTATCTTAATTAACGCGTTCCTAGCGTCTCGTGGAAGTCAACGGCACTTTTGCGACACAAAATTATACGCGTAAACGTTAATACGTATACAATTTCTATACAATTTTTATACGATTTTTATACATTCAATCAAATGATAACAGGCAATTGGTATCAGGGTAAGCATAAGGTATACTGTACTAATGGCAGGATAACTTGGCGCTCTAGTTTGAAGTCAAACAACGAACAAATCGATATCGTTCCAAATCCGTGCCAACCTAGCTCTATCGTTTATTATCATGAATATTTTGCTATTCGCGGAAACGCGATTGAATCGAGGCCTGATTTACCTGTTGAAATAATTCCCTGGCTTTGAAGTCATTGAAACTGTCTGGATTTAAATCAAACCAAGTATTTCTTCTCATCAATACTAAATACCGGGTCACGTATTAAAACAACCTTTGGCCGTCCCTCAAAACAATATTATATATAATACTCACGTATAACTATTGCATAATAAGGACAATAATGTTTGCACAGATTTTACACGAATAATCTCTTGCACAGCATGAGAACGTTCGGCATTGATTTAGGAAAGGGTACAACTATTACATTTTTAATATATGCCCAGAAGAATACTTTCTTCGAGGGATGGCATTTTTTCTTAACTCTTTGCACTCGAATAATATCCCTGAGACACCATTAAAGGTTATCACCGAATTCAAAACAATTTTTACATTATTAATGCTTGTAAAATTGTTGAAGTGTAAGACGATTTGCGTTCTTGAATGAAAACAGGTTCGAGTGCAAGGGGTTGAACTAGCCCCACCGGGCAGGGTCGGGAAATAAATCGCTTGCAGTAGGGGGTTCGATTCTATGCTTGCTCCTCAGCGACGACTGTATTTTCATCTCAGACGGCCAGTCGTCGACTGAGCATTGCCCGACGTGCGAAGAGGTGTCGCGATGGTGATATAATCGGACAGAGCGTTAGGTGGTAACACGGGATCGAACTCGTAGAACGTTTAATTTTAGAGCGTGGTCGCTGGCCATGACTATGAGAGACGATACAGACTTTCCTCGACTGAACGGCGACAAGACGAGACCTCGCGAACCAGCACACGTAAGGTACGCGCGACGGTAAGACGAAGAGGGAGGAGTCGATAGCCTCGAGTCTCGCTCATTCCCTCGGCCGAAAGTGTCCGGTGCACCTTGCCGGTGTGTGCTAAGAAACGAGTCCCGCATCGCCCCGCACCGGTTCAGAATTGACCGAGAACCAATTCTTGCTGTTTGCCCCTAGCGAGGTCTAAGGTTTTTGGAGCAATCGCAGCCGCGAGGCGGGACCAGCCGAGTGGGAATCCTCTAGTCCTCCCGCACAAGCAGTGGGAGCACGGCGCAGCTTCTCGCTAATCCTGGGCGGTTCGATCCTCGATCATGGAGGAAGAGAAACTCAAGGATCCAGAGGAGGAGGAGGAGGAGGAGGTTGACGAAGTTGGCACGATCAACAAAGCTGCCACCTTCCCAGAGCTGGAGCGTACTCAAACTGGACGGAAAACGAGCATCTTCAAGTACTACTCCTTCGAGGAGAAGGGAAAGGGTGAGTGCCCCAAATTTCACTCGTTATATTTGCCGCCGCATGCGCCTAAGATGTCCGAAGGTGTTCCGACGCGAACACATTTGTTGAATTCAATTTTACCGGGCTTTTAATAGCGTCTTCGAGTTCAATTGTTCTAAAAATTCTTCGTTATTAACCAAAGGAATGGATGACTTTAAGTCGAATTACAAACACTTTTCTGTGAAGATAAATTTGATTACAATTTTAATTTCAACTGAATACACGCACATTGATGTGAATATAAATTTGACTTAGTTCGATTGTATTAGCCTTTTCGAATGGAATGGTTAAAAAATAAATAATTTGAACGGAATGATTTCGATATTTCCAGTTTTTCCGTCAAGGTTTATCGGTGTTGTTTGACTTCTGGTATGCGATAAGAGAAGCTTTAATCGTCGATCTTCAATTGTTTAACGTCGATTCAAGTCCAAAGTAAGATTCTTCCCTATAATCTATCGGAAGCCGGGGATTTGTGATATCGGCTGGTATCGACGGTTTTGATTTCGATTTGAGGTGTAAGAGAGGACGATTGGGAGGTGTGTGTTCTCGTGACATCACGGTGAATTTGTAATCCGGCCAAAAATAAAAGCGATGACCGACGACACACCACAAACGACATCCGCACTCTGCATGGATCGACTTGTATCGGGGTATAGTAAATGAAAAAAGTTCTTGGACTCGTTGATCCGGTATTTTCTGCTGGAAGTAATTCATCTGCTTCAGCAACGTGTTAGACCTTATTTTTGCTTTATGCTGCTCGTTTAACAAAATTGATTTTTAATAATTCAGTTTCACTAGCAAATGTTTATATTTTTTGGATGATGATATCTTTTCAATCACATTCCTCATGTGAGCATGTGGACGACGTTACGCGAATACTTTTTTCTCTTACTATACATTATCGTCATCAGGCAAACATCGATACATTTGTCAGGTATCCGGTGAAAAGGTGATGCGCGGTTAAACCTTCGAGGAAGCAAACAGAGCCAAACGGGGCAATAAAGAAACGAAGGAAAAAGCTGATGATGCTCAGCATGTTTAAACTTGGACTTGGAACGTTCGTGCGAATACGTGTTCCGAGAATTATTTATACGTCGAGGACTGAATTTGTATTTAAAGTAAATCGATATTCAAAATAAATCGGACCGTCCGCGCGTGGCTAGTGCTTATCGTTTCCCCAAAATTAACATTTCGCAACAAGACAGGTCGAACATGTTAGGTAATCAGAGGCGAGGTATTTCTGAAGATACGAATCTGGCGAGACTTGGATTAAAAACTTAGCGTGTATGGTCATCGAAAATGAACGAACAAATAGTAGAAATAATTCTCAGTAACATATAGCTACTGAAATCTTGGCAGAATGAATTTCGAAAGTCGTCGTTCTGCGAGTTTTAAAATCACCAGTTCTAAATATAGAAATATTTTTGACATTACGAAGCGGCCACACATTATTTTAGAGTACCGGACTCTGACAAAAATATTAATAATTGCAGGTACAAAGCTTTTCTCATTTTCCATTGTAGTTCATAAAAATTTGCACAGGGTAGTGTATCGCGTTCCATCGCTTAAAAGAAATAGAAAAAAAAAGAGGCGAACCATACGCTCACAGATGCGTAGTACATCTGCATCGTGTCAAAATGTAGCCAAAAGATAGGAATGCTACAGAAATGATGGATCAAATGTGGGAAATGGCAATGATTTTGCAATCGGCGGTGACGAAGGGCCACGAGCTGGCATTATGCATCATCGCCAGATGGTACATAATGCATCGCGTGAAGCATCACGAGATTGGGTTGTCTCGAGTGTGTTCCGTCGTTGAGCAATATGACAAACTCATTGCAGCTGCATACAGCATGCGGACGCGCGTGTCGATTCATTGTGTGGGTACAACGTAACCGGACCGGTTTCGTTCAATGGGATCGCGTGGATCGCAAATCTTTTTTCAAACCGACTAAAAATAACGCCGTGCCGGTATCTCCGTACGCGCGTGGAATTTGAAACACGGAAACGATCCTGATGACAACTTCATTAACGACTTCGAAGCCTACGCGACACCTCGCGCGTTTTCCATCTTTTTCGCCAAGATCTCTTGGAGTGCGCTTCCTTGGAAAATCAATGCGATCATCGATCAGAAAGAGGCGTAGAAATGCGTTCTTATTTTATACAGGGTGCATCAAAATTATGTTAACACTTTTCGACGGGCTTATCGATGACAGACTTCAATTTGACGCCAAATGGCGTCATCCGTAGATACGGTGTTAACAGCCGAAAATGGGGAGTTTCCGAGGTCATTTGTAGTAACTTTTTTTTACGAGTTATTAACCTTTAGAGTGCTATGGACTCATATATGCGTCTGGCGAAAGCTATCGGTGTAGACTAAGGACACATATATGCGTTTGTCCTTAGTAACGGCAGTAAACAAATGCCAATGTCACGTTATAACAATTGCCTACCTGTTTCGTGGGCAGTCCCATCTATTTCGCATTCAGAAGCAAATCTTATTACTCGCAAGAGTTGTGATCGTAGTAGTAGTACGATATATTAGGATAGGCCACTATACAGGGTGCGGCCGAATAACATGTACAAGCGGACACGAGGTGGTTCATTATGAAAAACTACGAAGAAAATATGCAATAAAATTTTTTCATTTAAGGCTTAGTTTTCGAGAAAATCGAGTTTGAAGATCCGATGCGTACATATGCCGTGACGGCTAAGTTACGATTCGTCGAGCAACGTATAACTCGTATCGTGTTTGTAAACAATGATCTGAGATTTCTTTCTGTTACGCTATGTGCCTAAGCAGTTAGTTTTCGTTTCTCGAATGATGATGTACGCGAACAGGGAATACGTTGGTATGATCCGTGCTTAGCTTAACTGTAACTTAGCCGTGACAGTGAAAACTAAGCCTTAAATGACAAAATTTTATTCCATATTTTGTTCTTAGCTTTTCATAAGGAACCACCTAGTGTCCGCTTGTACATGTTATTCGGTTCATCTATTTAATTATCTTCCACTTGTGGCATCCTTCAAAATGGCAAGTAATATTGAAGAACATTTTACAAGAGTACGTTTTACAAATCTCGTGTGAAATAATTACTATAACTTATTACGATTTGCGCTTAGAATAGTTAAGCAACAGAGTTCAGTCTAGCATAAAAGTATTCCGTCCACAGCAATCGTCAGTGTTGGCCGCACGCCGTTCGTACGAACCGCATAGGCCGCGAGTATTCAGCACTCTAAGGGTTAACGAAAAACAGTGGCCAATGAGAGGCGAGCGCGCAAAGTGGTGTAGCGAAGTCGAGCAGGTGAGCGGAACTCTGCCACGGTCCGAGGTGCGACGGAAAGAGAAGGCTACGCTTAGACATCGAACCGTGTTCAAATGAATGAACAAGAAAATTTTCTTTTTACCACGTCACGGTGATAATTTTAAGAAAAACGCTGTCCATCCTTATTTTAGAATGTCTGAAGAATATCTACTAATTTTTCGGACCCGAAATAGTAAGTAGTTTAATTGTGACAGCTGTTTTAACACTTTGCCGGCCGCTGTCACGCTGGCGCGACTTTTGCTCGCCAGCGGATATCGGCCGGTGTCACGTACGCGTGTCACCGGCTCAGCCCAGCGACAATGTTTCCACTATGCTTCTGTTTTAACTGTTCCGATTGTCGATGAAGACAGTTCTGTATCTAATAAACTGCGCATTATTTAATGCGTATCATGTTTATGTAAAAATGCAATATTGGATTATATGATTCAATGCAATATTGGATCGTCGAGACATGATCCATTGGACAGGCTTTTGGCAGGGGAAGAATTGAAAACTCGCGAAGGGCTTGCAAAGTTTGTTCTGCCTTAAAAAAGAGAAGTTCCACTTTTTACATGTGTTCATCCTGTAAAGTATCTTTGCAGGAAAATGTTTAGAAATTTACCATACAAGAGTAAAATATTAAACCTAAAATTTTTTTTGTAAATAATATAAGTGATAATTTTAGTGCCATTTTTAATAATACCCATACTCCATGTATGACAGATAGTGTAAATATCACCGTCGGTAGCAGTAGAATCCGCGCGAAATTCGTCGGCGGCAGCGTAAAGGCGATGCGAGAAATAAGCGGCCGGCAAAGTGTTAACTTTCTGGCGTGCATGATACCTCGCGTGTGCCACATGAAATTTTTGTGCGACGTGTACAGTGAAGATTAACAATAAGTAATCCCGTCGAAGAACGTACACGATATCTTAATTTAAATAATTTCGGGTCCGAACAGAATTTAGCAAATAATTCGCGAGGCTATGTTATTGATAAATAACCTCGTTGAAGGACATAAAGGATTTGTTTGTTTGAGAAATGTTATTAATAAGAAACTCACCCATTTAGTTGAGAGTGCATTTATTGTTCTGAAATGTCGGTTACCAGCCACGATGTTGAGATGGTCCCAGTTTGATGATCGTACCGAGCAATCGATGCGATCGGAGGCACTTCAGGTATTAAAGCTTAACACATTCGTTGCCAAGGATCGACCACTAAAATTTTCACAAAATCAAAGCAATTTCATTAATTAAAGCGAAATTAGAAAGTTGAAATTGATCATAGGTTGATGGAATTAGAACTCTTTCGCATCCGAAACATCCTAGTCAAATTTAGTTTGTTCGGATATATTAAAATGAAAATGAATTTTCAAAATTTGTTTAAAAACTAGCGTTACCCATATTTGGGTGACGTGGTAATGAACGTGTTAACACACAAATCACTTTCACAGTTTTTCACACTGTATTCCGACAGGGTTCGCATTTCCGAATATTCTTCCCGCAACCTACGCAATAGCTCACTGCACTGTCACTAAACACTCATTAATTATTCAATAATATTATTGAATATTCAATTATATTCAATCCTATCCGCAGAAATGCTTCCTTCAATCTTCGCACTGTTGCATTGGCATGTCCGGCGAACTCCACAAATATCCAAAAAATACGATATTGCTCCTGCGACGTGTGCATTGCGATGTCAACGCGAGGAAAGCTGGAAAGTAACTAAAAGCCGTAAACGTACTGCTAAGCTCGAAAAGAAATTTCCTCTCCCACAAACCAAAGGGACAATTATCTCCAATAAAAACACCTCGGAAAAGTCGTCGCCTATGAGGACTTTTAAACGACTAGACCCTTGAGACCCGATGGCCTACGGTACGCACTCGAGAAGGTTAGAATTTATGTGACCGAAAATTCCTTCCTTCCCACGTTTGTGATTTTTATATTTTCCTGTATCGAAAACTTCATTTCTACTTGAAACGAAAATGCAGTCGAAGCGCGCTTATCGTTGGGAGATATGAATCTAGAAAATAGCAGGTCTCACAGTTTCCAACTTGTTGATCGATATTTCGGTTCACCCACGTGTACCTCTTATCAGCCAATTACAGTTCACGCGATTGATCGTTCATCCGCACGTTCGATACCCGGCGTATTCGCACGCGGGTAAGTACGTAATATCTTTCACTTATCACGGATGTGCAGAAATCCTCCAGCGTCACGATCACAGGAATCACACTAACCAAACCAATTAATCCGATTATGGAATAAACACGATTTAATACAAGCGAAAAGAACAGGAGGAAAACGAGAACACTTTTTAACACTGTAAGGAAAGGAAAACTGGAGAGGTTAGTTTTCGTCGACTTTCCTCGATGAATGCCCGTTTGCTTATGATCTTTCGATGGTGAGTTACACCATCTGGTTGACACCCTCCTCTGCGCGAACCTCGACGAACAATAGGATCAGTCTTTCAGAGGAATGTTTAGACTTTCTTGGAGTGGTAACAGAGGAGATAGAAAGAACGTGGATGTGTTGTATCCGGGTCCACGATTTCGAGGATCGTATTTCCGAGGATCTGTTTCGAGAGGTCGATTGGGTCGATGATTTACGAGGCGTCCACGAAAAACAAACTAAAGAGACCGATATGTGTGAAACTAAATAACAGTTACTTCTCGGTCTGACTTCAATTTATTCTTCTGCTTTTATTTATAAGTGATGTAGTCTAATCGTGACTGATGTTTTAATTATTAATACAGCCGCTTTGTTTAATCAATATCTTTGTTTAACGATTCTAAAGAATATTATTAACCGTTTGAGTGCCACGTGTCTTTGCTGTTTTCCCGTCCAAAAGTGCCAAGCGGCGCGATAGCGCTTGTCTTATTCCCTCTCCAAGGATGCCAAGGAGCGCTATTGCGCTGTTTTCAGATTTATACGGTTCTGTAATTGTTTCAATTCATTTTTGTTCTGCCATCTTTCTGAGCGTAAGTACAGATTTATCAGCGTCTGGGTTGCGTCATATAATATAAGAATATAATTTAAAACTGAAATTAAATTTCGTTCTTTTTTTCGTAACCGTAAAGTCGCGCATCGACAGAAACCGAGCGTGTCGCGGTTATCGATTTCGCAGCCTAGAGCGCTGGCACTACTTGAGAGACAGAGGAGAAGCGCAAAATCGCTCCGTGGCACTCAAACGGTTAATAGTAAACTCCGCCATTCAGTTGAGGATGTATGTATTTGCTGATCAGAGGGTCCTCAGGTATGAATGGTATGGTTAAGACGGAATTTATTTTCTCAGCACTATAACCAGACACTGACTACTTAATTAATCACTGACAATTCTGAGTTGTGGAGATATTCAATGAGGTGTTTAGAAGATATTTGCTTTGAGCACAGTCGACGACGGAGCCTGCAGCTGCGTTAGATGTACACAAGACGTAGTCATCCAGGCGGTCGAAGAAAAAAACGATCCATCGGATATGTTTACAATTTCGAATTATCAGTGATTAATTAAGAGGTGAGTGTTTAGTAATAGTGCTCAAAAAGTTAATTCCGCGTTAACCATACCATTCATGACTGAGGTCCCTCCGATCATTTCCCTTGCTCGGTATGGCCATCGATCTGTGATCAACTGTATATTGTACAATATCAGTGCACCGATATCGTGAATCGTGACCCACATTTCCGAGTAACAAATGCATCCTCAACTGAACACTAAACCTACCGACATTTCATGTATACCTAATCCTACCATGAGCGGTCAAATGACTGCTTCAAAAAAACATATATATCTTAATATAGAAAGAGATTTTAGCCAATTGGATAGTAAATAAAATATTTTTCTGGTGCTACAATGAAAACCCGCTCCCCGATTTTCTATTTAGAAAGTTTTATTTACCTTTATGCATTTTCAGCATATTTTTTACAAATTACAGCATTTTGTATTGCACATTTTCCACATACGTATTTTTTACATTTTATACAAATTTTATTAGTCTTATTGACTTTACAATATCTTATTTGACAAGATTTCCGTCCAGAAGAATCTGTAGCTGCGTTTATTATTATTTTCGATGAACATTCTTTGCTTAGCTGTCTCT
>CM052160.1:7495449-7576225 GCA_028455555.1 Augochlorella aurata | reverse complement strand
TTTTCGATGAACATTCTTTGCTTAGCTGTCTCTCCTTCTGATATTCGGTCCCAAGCTTTTCTGCCAATTGAAATAAAAATTTCTTACGAATTTTGTTGTGACCTTTCTCTTGCCGGTTTCGGCTGCAATTATTAGTTTGATGACTATATAAAGGGATTTCCTCTGGGCCTGTTCGGTACGTGGTGCGGCCGGTCGCGAATCGGCTGCAACCTGCTGCTGCTGGCCGCCGGGCCTCTATCTGGGGGGCCTTTTGGAAACCCCGAGTTTATGACTCCCGCAATTTGCTATTGAGGCCGTGGACGAAGGACTCTAAAGACTAAAACATGCTGTGTCTATTATACTAAAAAATACGCGTTGGTATGGTCTCCTTAAAAGTTGCTTCGCCGTTGCTTGTGCAGACGGTCAAATGACCGTTCGTGGTAGACTAGACATGCTATAAATTTTTTTCGGAAAGTAAACAATAAAGAAAGTTGTGAATATTGAAAAATGGGTTGTATGTATATTATAGGAAAAGTCAATAAGCTGCATGGTGATACAGTAACATTGTATACGATAAATTCTAAACGAAATTTCAAAAACGGTCATTTGACCGCGCGTGGTAGGTTTAGTGTTAATGGGTGAGTTTCACTATTAATGACATTTTTTAAAATTCTTAAATAAACGTATCCTCCATGTTCTTTAATGCGATTATTTATTCTTAAATTGGTTTTACGAATCGCTCGTTGAATTCTGTTTGAATACAGAATTATCGCGCAGTGTGACGGGGTTTCTTATTGTTAGACTTCACTGTAAACAGCTCAATTGTAACAACAACAGTCACTTAGTGAAAAAAGTTCGGAATTTTCACGCTTCGTGACTTGTTCATTGATTTGAACGCGGCCCGAAGCCTGAGCGTAGGTAGGCCCCTCCTCCGTCGCGCTCCACGGTCGAAGCTAAGTTTTGCTCGCTGGCTCGACCACCCTGCAGCTGTTGAGCTCGCCTCTCATTGCTAACTGCTTTTCGTCAATAACTCGTAAATAAAGCCGCGGAATGCATTTTCGGTCAGGGAAAAATTACTTCAAATGACCTCAGAAATCCCTCATGTTCCGGAAGTACATAGCGTTAAAAAGGATCAAAATGTTAGGAGCTAACTTTTGAAACGATCGAGATGCTTTCTTTCATTGATCTTGTACTCTCGAGCATCGTATTTCAGGTATCAATAAAAATTGTGCGAGTGGGAGCGAGAACGTGCACATATGCGATCACGGTTCATTAAGGCGCACGTGTTCTACGGCGTATGCGCATACGTTAGAGCGCAATCTGAGCCGTCTTTCGATAGAATGCATCATGAGAGAGCCTGCAGAACGTGACAACGAGACGAGAACGGATTGGTCGGTCTAGGGAGGCTCGTCCGTATTTACATTCGTGGTGCGTTATTATCGAGCGCTAGGCGCATACGCGTCCACGAAGGACTCTCTTTTTCTTCGTGGGGAACGTCATCGTCGAATCAAGTTGCATAACTCACCGCACACCAGAATTCCTCGCACTAACCTACTCGCATATCCTCTCTTCTTTTTTCCTGTTCGAACCGTCGCATCGATTTTTCTTTTCAACCCTTAAAACTAGGCGAACGCCGCAGATCTCGTATATTACACAGCTAGTTTTCGGTTTATTTCGAGAATTCTTTTGATTCTGAAGACCCCGTATATTCAGAAATTTTGTCAATTTTTTGCACTCGAAGTTAACCTGACTAAAAAAAGTATACACAAAAGAGAGTGCATTCACTCGTGACGTACTTACGTTCTTAGCAAACGCAACATATTAAATACGTATTTAGCAATGTAAAAATTGTCTCAACAATTTATATAAACCAATAATGCGCAAACTAATTGCTTCAAGTTATAATTTTTAGTGACGTCTCGAAGTTGCCAGTGGCGATGTTTCCACTATGCTTTTTAGTGCCCAGCACTAATATTCTTTATGACACGGACGTGCCTAGCCGGCTATTTTTGAGCTTAGGATTTTTTGGCTAACATCTGGTATGCAATTTAGATGCAAATTAATTTTCCTGCCGAGAGAACGCATACTTTATTGCTTAACTTTTGTATTCGCTTCTCTCGGCCTCAGTAGCCAAGACGTGTCATAAAAAAAGGAAAGTTCCGAAGGGTAAGTCCGACATTAGTATACAACGGTGAGCACGCCGAAATCACACCTGGAGGAATTTTCCCGTCTTTGCTAAAACATTGCTGTCGCTCCCACCTTCCATACACCAGCAACCAGCCAGAAAGATGCGCTAAGGCGCAAGGGATGGGTGCCTAATTTTAGTGCCATTTTTAATAATAACCATACCCCATGTACGACGGATAGCGTAAATATCACCATCAGTAGCAGTAGAGTCCGCGCGAAATTCGTCGGCGGCAGCGTAAAGGCGAGCATAAGCGGCAGGCAAAGTGTTAAATTATAAAATCGTTTAGGTAAATAGCTTAGACGCGAACGATTTGCAAGCAAACACGGATGAACCTACTGTTGTTACTGTAAACAGACTTAAATTCTCAGAAGATATCGTTTAAAGTACTTTACGCGAACCTTGCAGATTTTCCACTTAACGAGTTAAAGACGTTACGGGCTCTGCTTTTAAAGCTTGCTCTCCATTACAGCATAACTTGTTGCTAGAAAAGGGTAGAGTTGTATAACTTTCGTTGTAATCCGGTTTCGACAACGACGTAAACTTTCGAACATTCCCGGGATTACTCAACGTTACATTACACGATGTCGAGTGGGAGATCAAACACCAAACTTGTCTTATGCAACCCGTTCTCCACGGATAGATAAACCTCGAATTAACTTTTTCACATTCGTGACAAATCAGTTTTGCTCGTATCAACATGCATCGCGTCACGAACCAGTTTTTCCAAATATGTGTTTACGTGTAATTGTCGTAAGCTCCTCTTTTTGTCTATCTTTTCTCGCGGAGAAATCGCTTATAATAATCGTATCTTATAAATTTACTTATCTCTGATATTGCGCCAGTAATTCTAGTATCTAGAGAAGAGGGTGGGGGTCAGGAATAATGAGCTTCGATTCTCCTAATGAGCGCAGACTAAACGCGTTCCATCCGTGTGAAACGCATGCTTGACCGTAGTCCGATTTAAAAAGCTGGTTAAACGTTGTATTTCTCGCGTCGAACTCGGTTCTCCTAGAACCGATCGGTCAACGACTTCGGCACGTGTCGTGGAAACGAGTCATCGGTCCCTCGACGGCGAATTCTACGACGTAACTATCGAGGTCGTCGAATCCACCACACAAAAAGTTCTGCGACGGTCTCCGCCAAAGTCCTTCGAAAGCCTCCAAGTATCTCGGTTATTGGGACTTTCGGATTTATCGGGATTTTCGTGCTTCGTTCGCTCGTCGCGTCTTCGAGATTTGTTTAGCTTGACTTGGAAAGACCGCAAACTGCACCAAAGTATCCTCGTATTGGCGACCGGGGATTCCCAGACGGGAGGAGATAGGCTATCGTTGCGAGGAGAAAAGGACACGGTTGAAGTGGCAGCATCAGGCCTGTTCAATATCCGTGGTAGGTTAGTGGGAAAAGCTTTGGTGGATAATTGGGGAGCGATTTCTCGGATGAGTGACCCTTAACGCGTTAAATAGAGCTCGTGAAATACACCAGTATTTCTGTCCCGCAATTAACAACGTTTTTACCTGCACAGTGTGCAACAGAAGGTAAATATCCAAAACGATTAATTTTTATCTTAATTCGTAAACTGTGCGTCGTGCTCATCTTTTTCCTAACGTTTCAATACTGCATTTTCATTCCAACAATTGAACTCAATATTTTGTACCGAAAGTTTGTGGCGTTGCATTTATTTATTTGTTTACGGCTAAAAGAAGCCCGATGACAAATTTAGTTACGATGACAAATTAGACTTAAGTAGAAATATTACGTAGAGAAGATTTGAGCACGGAAGACGAATTATCGAAAAGATTGGCATACGTATGAACGTTGTTGGCAAGTGTAAACATTTACATAGCAAACGTAAGCATGAACGGTTGTAACAGTTAAAGAATCCGTAACAAGTGCGAGGATGTTCGATATCTAACGGTTCATGATGATAAAGATTTCTATTAAGTACATTGAGTTTAAATTTTTTCAGTGATACGAGGACGAAATTTATAACCAGTTAAAATTTTATTAACAAATGAAACATCGATGAATTTCTTTCTCTTTTCTAGTGTTGGGAGGTTTTGGAAGAGCAAAATGTTATCGTAATTGCGAGAAAATAGAGGGCTAGGGTTTCCACTATGCCAAGCCGTTAAGTGGAAGAACTTATGCTGAGCTCTTTGTAGAGAGATAATATGAGAAGAGCGATAAGGACGCCAAATTATACAGCCGTATTCACGAATAGTTCTAACCAAGACACAATATATTAGCTTTAGAGTTCTCGTATCTTTGAAAAATCGAGACGTCCTATGGATAAATCCCAAAGACCCGCACGCATGGGAGATTATGGTCTTATAATGAATCGTGAAAGATACGTCATAGGAAAAAAGAATACCGAGGAAACGAATCAAGTATGTTGGGGATAGATCGGTGTTCTTAAGAGAATAGTTCAAAATAATTAAGCTAGAACTATGAGTAAACCTAGTAATTTTATGTTTGCTTAGATTAAAAGATAGTTTGATCTGTGTACACGTGTAGACAAAGACGTCGCGAATACCAACAGAGGTACATTGAGGATGTATATTCGTGTCGCATCGCAATTGCACTTATCCGCAACGCAATATCTGTGTGCATATTACACAATTCTTTCAATCGGTTTCGTGTTATCGGTTTTTTTCCACATTGGTCCATAACATTTCAACGGGACTGCGACCTAGAGATTATGCCGGTATTTTGAGACACTAATATAATGTCGAGATAAAAGTATTTTAATGAACAGTTCTCCAGCGTCTTCGCGGATCATTATTTGCTTGGAAGTCCAATCGACCTTGAATGGAAATTAGACAAACACTAAGCAAACAAGTACAAGATTTATTGTTATTGGCTCGCCGTAATTGTTGGACCTAATGAAACTCGTTTCACTCATCCGTAAAGCTGGCTTAGAACTACGGTTCTCAGAGCTATAAATTGTGAACATACAGTTTCGACTTTAGTTCAATCAATGTGAGTGCTCTCACAGATCAAACACGACAAATTTTTAAACTCCAATAAATTATAAATTACGATTCTCCTACTGCTTTTAATATGTATCGTTCATATTGGAAGTGGCTTAAGTTCGTCCTAAAGCTCCTCCTCGTTATTAAAAAAGGAAAAATCACGTTCCAAATGAACCGTCGATGTACAAACATTCGATACTCGATTTCGTGGCCGTCATCAATTCACGACACGTTTGACAAAGGTACGCGCACTGCTGAAATTATACGTTTGAACGCAATCGACTGTTGGTGACATGTCTAACTGTTAAACAGGAAAGCGCTTCCTACAGTGAACGATCGTCACGGGCCTTATCTTGCCATTATTGTGGCAAGATCGCGGATCGTCGACTATGGTAATGAAGTACGGTAAAGAGGAAAAAGCATAATGAAAGCAGGAATTTCTCTGTAGTTCTGTCGCGGACGGGGTAGGATAGCAAAACGGTTTCGATGAAGTTCCGGGACACAGTTTGAACTTTTAGATCAGGATATCGTGCGAATACAAAGCAGAAGTTTTTTTGAGATACGGTACCATTATTGGGCTCGGTTCGCTATGTTCAGCCTCGTGAAATTCGTGAACACGAGTGTCGAGGAATAATGCGTAACGCAACATTTATCTTTCAGACGCTATGTCGGGCTTGTCGAAGAGGCCAGGCCCCCTTATCGGAGTAATTGATGTCGGCACGCGAACCGTACGCTTTGTGGTGAGTCACCGTTATACTTGAATATGCAAATTATTAAACATGTACAGTACATTGTAAAAAGGAACCACTCCGACTATGTAAATAAAAATTGTAACTAAAATACACCGGCAAATCTGTGAGAGACAATTCGAAAGATGACAGTATGGAGAATCATATAGCTAGTAGGCACTGATTTCGTTACGTGTTCCACATAGACGAGGAGTGTTCAGGTTGCTGCTTAATGGAACACGCGTCATAGCTAAACTGCGGTTGAGCAGTTGTCATGCGACAGTGGTCCGAGAACGATTCAGTCTATAATAGAGACTTACTTGCTCCCGAGAGAAATCCTTGCGTGAGAAACAAAGCGTTCAGTTTAAAGCTTCACGATTTAGAAATTGTACATCAATATCTTCGCCAATTTGATTCTTCAATTATAAATCAACGTCATTGAATACTTAATTAGTTTCCGGTAGATAAATTGTTAGAGAAAACATGACTGCCTACGCTAAGGTTGCGTTTACCTACAAGTTGGTGAATATGCACAATGTCTTGACTTGTCGCACAGGTGTTCAAGGCAAAGCACGTAGCAGAGATAGTCTCCCACCAGATAGACATAGAAGAAATCAACCCCCGCGAAGGATGGGTGGAGCAGGATCCGAGGGAAGTGTTGTTCGCGGTGAAGGCGTGCATCAAGGATGTCGTGAAAAAGCTGGAGACCCGCAACCTGAAGGTGGAGGACATCGTGACGATCGGTATCGCGAACCAGAGGGAGACAACTATCGCGTGGGACGGGAATACTGGCGAGCCATTATATAACGCGATAGGTAATATCAACGAGAGGAAATTTTCGATAGTGTAATCCCTGATTTATTGATACCATTCTTACAGTATGGTCCGACATCAGGACCGTCTCGATCGCCGATCAGATAATCGCCAAGTTCCCGGATCAAAGTAAGAACCATATAAAACCTCTGTGTGGTCTACCGGTCAGCAGTTATTTCTCCGCGTTGAAAATCCGCTGGATGAAGGAGAATGTCACCGCCGTTAGAAAAGCGATATGGGACCAGCGGTGCAAAGTGGGCACCATGGACACATGGATCATCTGGGTACGTCGGAGAGTTCTGGAGAATATGTACACCAACGATTCTGTTAGCGAGAGAGATGGCGATTGGACCGCGGATCTTTATGCAAATTCTTATTTTCATAGATCTTTTTGTAAGGAACTGGAGAGTTTCTAACTCATCGAATGGTTGTAGAACTTAACCGGTGGCAAGGATGGCGGATTATACATCACCGACGTGACTAACGCCTCGAGGACCATGTTGATGAACATAGAGACACTGTCGTGGGATCCCACGTTGTGCAGGTACTTCGACATACCCATGTCGATGCTGCCAGAGATCAGGAGCAGCTCTGAAATTTACGGAACCATAGCGATCGATCCGCTGAAGGGCATCCCCATATCGGCTGTAAGGTCTAGTTAAATCTGAGGTCGAGGTTGCGGGATTTTATCGGTCAGGGGTCAGGGCCACGTTCGATCCAAAAACTTTTGCGGTCGCGATGTTACTACGCTGGTCTGCGCGAATCTGCGCTGGTTGTAAGTATATCGTATGTTCTTTCAGATTTTAGGTAATCAGCAAGCAGCGTTGGTTGGGCAGAATTGTTTGAAAAAAGGTCAAGCTAAGAACACTTACAGGAGTGGGTGCTTTTTACTGTGTAATACTGGAACCACGGTTGGTATTTTATAGAAATAAAATTATGGAAGAGTAAAATGTGTCGAAACACTTCTGATTTGTAGAAAGTGTATTTCAGAGGGTGTATTCTTCCCATGGATTGGTCACGACCGTGGCGTACCAGTTCGGCCCGAAAGGTCCTGCGGTTTATGCGTTGGAAGGGTCGGTTGCAGTGGCAGGGGCAGCCATAAAATGGTTGCGCGATAACATGAAGATTATAAAGGATGTTCACGAGAGCGAAAATATGGCTGAAACCGTTTTCACCACCGGAGATGTATACTTCGTGCCCGCTTTTACGGGTTTATACGCTCCATATTGGAGAAAAGATGCTAGAGGGTAGTTATTATGTTCTGACGTTAGTAGTGCATGTTCCCTGAAATGTTTCAAGCCGAAAACGTTTGTGTGATTTAGAATCATTTGCGGTCTTACCGCGTTTACCACGAAGCAGCACATAGTTAGAGCGTCGTTGGAATCGGTCTGCTTCCAGACTAGAGATATTTTAGAAGCTATGTACAAAGACTGCGGCTTTCCACCGACCAAGTTGCATACGGACGGTAAAATGACAACGAACAATGTTCTTATGCAATTGCAAGCAGATCTTTGTGGTACACCAGTATGTAAGTATATTTAATGCGCTTGTACCCACAGGTAAATAGAATTATACGTTAATTGGACGTTGTTAACAGTTAGGTCAACTATACCAGACATCACTGCCTTAGGAGCAGCAATGGCTGCGGGTAATGCTGAAGGTATAGGTGTATGGGAACTAGAATCAGCAGAGGAAGTTGAGACTGTACCAACGGATACGTTCTTGCCGACAACGACACCGGAAGGTGACGTCAGATTGATTGAAATCAGTATTAGGTGCCCAAATTTGTAATAATTGTATTTATTATTTGCTTCTTATAGAGAGGGACGCTAGGTACAAGAAATGGAAAATGGCAGTCGAAAGGAGCTTAGGATGGGTTGAGATTAAGAAATCTGAACAAATGACAGGTAAATTCCTACGTATTCTCTATGGTTGTAGCTTTAACGTTTTCGTTGTTAAATAAAAAACAAAATAGTAAGGTCCCGAATGCTTTGCCCATACGTTGAACGGTCAAAACAGCGAAAGAGCTAATCGAACCGTTAAGACTTGCAAAACTGTCCTTATCCACCTCTTCCTTCACTGTGCTTCCGTACTTAATAGCATTCCAAATAAGTTACATAGTTTTTGTAATTGCGTGTTGCGTACATTCACATATCGTTACAAATAAAGTGATAAATTTGCTATTTGTTCCGAAACTCCATGTGAAAGAATCAAATAGTATATAATAAATCAAATAATTCCTACTATTCCTTTCCATGAGCTCCTTTATTGTGGTTTCTTGATTGATGCATGTATGCTGTTTACTTTCTATCTTGTGTATTTTTACTGAAATTTCTCTATAATGTTTCAGATGAGAGATATTGCGTTTTGGCGTCAATCCCAGCGAGTTGGTTCTTAATGACGAGTTTTGTCTTGTTGCGACTAAGTTATTACATAGAAAGTCGGTGACATCACGTTCATGCGATTGAAGCTCAAGCTCTGTTAGATGGCAGATAGCCTACGTTTTCATTGTAAGCGCAGATATCTGTGAAATTGGCAAGAAAAACTTAATCAACAATAGTAGTCCACAATATGGTTAGCAATTATGCAATTTCAAAAGAAAAAACTAGTACAAGAAACCGCTTTGTTGCGATAGGATCACTTACACTTCTGGTCAAGCTTGCCATGGAAGTACCAAAGTAGGATAATTTAAAAGAAATGCAATTTGACGAAGCAACTCTTCGACAATTAAAATCATTTCAAGTAGAAATTGGAAAAGAAAACTAAAGTATTAGGCAATGATATGCACACATAATAACTCAAACCTGGCACTGTATTTTAGCATACCTTCATTGCAAGATAACGTGATATTTCGCAAAGCATTATTGTCGGTGTTTACAGTACAAGTGTAAGTGATTACAAATAATTTTTTTATATCTATAAGTTTATGCAAGTTAGATCCTACTAAAATATCGATAATGAGTGCATAATTTATATCATTTCTACAGTCTCTTTTTTTTGTATTTCGATGCTTTGTTACCTCGTAAAGCGATCTGTATGTATATTGCTTTAGATCATTGTATCATAACAGCATACACAGAAATACACGTTCGTCTTGTAACAACATCTTTCTACCTTTAATTAATATATTCATACAGAATATAATCCCTAATAATACGAAGTATACTCAAAGTGAGCTCGCCTTGGAAAATAAGTTTTATAAGCTACTGTCTACTGTACTATAAATTGGTCATCAGAACAATATGCGAATAAAGAAGATTTATTTTTGGTCATTTTAACTAGAATCTTGAGAAAAGTTTAACCATTTAATAGTACGAATCTTAAACATTAATCTCTAAATATCAACTTTAGAGTTCAATTCTTGAGAATTCCTTAGTTTGTGTCGATCTTCTTGAAGCTAAAATGATTTGTATTCGAAAACAATTCCAGACCCTTGAAATGTTTATTATATTACGCATAATTTGGCGATGAGTAACAACACTGAACGATTTGGTAGCGTTCATAGTTTTCTGTGATTTGAGTGGCAAGCGTTTGAATTTGCCGCGTAACAGCAGCGTCGCCAAGCGTCACGCGGCCATGCTTGGAGTCATAACGAACGAAGCACGGGCACGCTTGGCCCGTGTGTCAGTGTCGATTCGTTGTGGCTGTCCGCTGTTGTCAGTACGGTCTGTAGCTGGACTAGGATGCGGTATCGCGTAACATTATGGTACGTCCGGCGGTCGGGACTTGGTGAGAAGGTCGTCGAGATAGTGGACGCGTCTCGCTGAGAGGAAATGCGGTATATCGCATCGCGGGAGTGCAGGCCAGGCTAACCTAAGCGAGGCTTGTTTGTTGGTGGTTCTTCTGCGAAGGTGTGAGTGTGGAAAACGAGTGCGCGGGGACTCGCGACCGAAGGTGAGCACCACACCACCGCCAGGGGAGTCCCGGTGTCGAGGGGATATGCATGCGCACGTCAAGATGTCGTCAGGAGGACACGGCAGTCGTACCAGAGCGGTGCACATAGGCTCAATTTTCCAGAAACTTCACGGTCGGTTTGCGGACCCGATGACAATGTCGAAACTCTCCACTGACAAGCGAATGCTGGATAAGACCTGGAAGCTGATGGACAAGGTGGTGAAACTGTGTCAACACCAGCGAATGAACCTGAAAAATTCCCCCCCGTTCATCCTAGACATCCTGCCCGACACGTATCAGCGGCTCAGGCTGATTTACAGCAAGTATGAGGACAGGATGCAGATGTTGCACAGTAACGAACACTTCTGCGTGTTCATCAACAACCTGATGCGAAAGTGTAAACAGGCGATCAAGCTGTTCAAAGAGGGCAAGGAGAAGATGTTCGATGAGACATCGCATTATCGTCGGAACCTGACCAAGCTCAGCCTCGTATTCAGCCACATGCTGTCCGAGCTGAAGGCGATCTTCCCGAACGGGGTCTTCGCCGGACACAAGTTTCGCATCACCAAGGCGGACGCTGCCGAGTTTTGGAAGGAGAGCTTCGGGATCAGGTGCGTACCCGCCACTCAACCACCCGTTCTTTCCCTCAACTTCCGGTTCGCGTCTCGTTTCCTCCGGTTTCGATCCCGTAAACAGGACACACCTGTCTCTCTTTCTCTTATACGAACGGTGTGGCCGCGTGCGTTTCGCGACCCTGACGTCGTGTGCGTAAAGACGAATAATAAACGCGCGCTGTTGCGGACTCGCACGTGCGCACACCTAACCTAAAAACGGCTGCGCGTCTCCCATTGATATTGACATTACCTACCTATCGTGCGACCGAAAACCGGGACGTGTCGGCTCGTGTGCAGCTGACGCTGTATGCGAAACGTATTTCGTCGGCCGGAAGTGTTCTGTTTCACGCGCTGACTCGTGTACAGGCAGCTTCAAAATTGGCGTCGCGAAACTCTGCGCGAACACGAAATACAAATTTTTACAGATCCCCATGTCGTAAGGCGAAATATCACGAGATTTTTCTACTTCATCAAGAAACGTAGAGTCAATTTCTTAACTTTCATTTGACTATGTGCCATGTACACTGTCGTCTACAAGCAGCGACATGTACTTTCAATACTTCCTAAGATTCGCAAATTAGAAATCCTTATGCGAAGAGTAGAAATTTCGAACATCTATAGTAAGGGGCTGCAAAGAAATTAATAGAGGTATCATGATAGAAGAGGTTGTGAGTGGGAGGCAGGACAAAAAGACCCTAGCATGGCTTGAAAGGCTACAAAGGAACAGAAAGAAGGCAAGATAGAATAAACCAAAGAATACAAAATTAGGAGAGTTATTAGAAGAGTAATTACGATAAAAGAAATATGAAGGAAAAGAGTATGCGTGGATGAAGAAAAGGTAGATGTGTGGGTTAAGTTAGTATTGTGAGACCACCAAAGTGATCGGATACTTTTGGATGATAGTGTACGTTTACCAGTCTAACAGGTTAACCCTTTCCAGGACTAATTCCTATAACATGGAAACAATTTGTTTTCTATTAATCGACAGATCGTATTAATAGGGTACTTTTGATCTCCGAACGAAACTTTATGGTAGATATTTCGACGCTATTTTTATATCACAAAACTATTATACCATTTATCCGGTATATTTAGCAGCGAAGTAATCGTATTTTAATTCTATAGTTTAGCAAATAGGGATCAACGGGCATAAAATTTACAAAATCATCGTATAAAGATAACTCGCGTGTTACAACATGCTAGGTCACGAAAACCAGTTTCTATACAAACTGCAGTGTCCCCTGCGGGTGCTCGACGTAGATTTTATTGTTTATCAGTACGCATATAATTATGCGCACGAGACAGGATGCAATAATATGAAGATTCTATCGAGTACGACGATAATGGTGATTTGTGTGTGATTCGAAACAAACGTATTAGATTAAGCTTATCATGTTTTCATATTGTTCCAACCGGAACTGTTTGAACATTCAGGAAAAAGCTACTTGACCATCATTTGAGTAGTCGTGTGGCACTATTCCTCGAATGTAATTTTGCTCACGTTACCACATTTATTTGGCTTCTACTAGACATTCGACAATTCTGAAACACTTCATGTCCACTGGGTTCCACATTTAAGCCTTTGACATCAGCGTGCCTAATCCCTGTGATCGCAATCAAATAATATGACCGTATCAATTCTTTATGCCGAATCTTTGAATTTCATTTCAAAAATGTTCACCTTGCTATGAAAATTCCAAGCTTTTGAGCAACTTTTTCCCAGGAATCGATTAGTTTGGGGGTGGGAAAGGGAGATTTGATAATGGAAAAGGTTGGATAACCGTGCGTGTCGGTGGCTGGAGAAAACGGGATGATCTGCATGGCAGGGGCAGTAGTCAGTCATTCATGAATTGGCTCGAACCGCTCCGGCCGTTTATTTATACCGGCTGATAAATCGCTACGCGGCAGCGGCACGTAGCCCGGCAACCACGTTATGACGTATTCCAGTAAAAGTAGGTGTGCGTATCGTTTTGTAAAACGACACCGACGGAACGCTCTCTCGTCCACCCCCGTCTCTGCTCGCGATCGCCCTGAGACCGGCCCCGTGGGTAATCAGGAAACGGATCTAACCGAGCCGACTATATCCCGTTCCACGAAATTCTACGGTCAGCCAGACCGCTAATTCCTTTCGTCGTTTCCGCCGAATTCTACTCGAGCGTTTGCACTCGCAGACAGCTCTGCTTTACCAGTCGACCTCATTTTATCGCGGTACCTTCCGGCGACTTTTTAACAGATTTTCAACTAATTTTCAAACGAGTTATCCTCGGTAATACTTCCTTTAAAGATTATTCTTTAGAAAAAGGTTCTCTTTTCATACAACATAATCATTAAAAATCTCACTAATAGGCTTCCGGTAATTAATACATCAACTGATATTTGTGCATTCAGACGTGTTTTATACGTAGTATGACTTTGAAGTAACCTTGGAATCTAAAATGATTACCATATTTCCATTTATTTCTGTCCGAGATTTAATTGTATCTCAATCTAGTGTATACAACAAATTTCAACTTTCCAGCGTTTATTTTACTGGACAAAGTTCAGTAATTTTACGGGATTTACACGATTACTGGTTTGGTAGTAGGAAATCGTGATTCGACGGACAACGTTGCCACAGGATCCGGCGGGAACTTGTCGAGGATACTCTTCCTCGTTCCTTCCGCTAGAACTGATAGCTACCTCCGACGGCTCTGAGTCGCGTCCAATAGTCGGTAACCGGTCACTGACAATGCACCGCTAACGGTGTCCGTCCCGACGATTTACACGGTCCGACGCTCCTCAACGAAGTATAAATGGAATTCCGATTACAACGGAAGCAGCCTCTGCTAATACACTAACTATCCACCCGGTAGCGTGGCCAATAAAGTCTCGACCTGTTTCTTTTCCCGATTGGATCTGTGAACCGTTTTCGATTTAGCGGACTGAAAGACGAGGAACCGTGACGATCTCTGAACAGCTTTCTTTCTGATAAAAACTGCGTTGGTGGCACTTACAGTCTTCGAAGTGCACTTTTAAATCTGTACGAGAAGCTAGAGTTTCCCGTTCTAAAAATTCTATGAAGAGATCGTTTAAACCGATTCTTCACTTCTGACACGTGCCACGGCCTACAATCGAATCGCCAATAACCGAGCAATGGCGTTCGTCTAGCCAGAAGAGCGTGGTGAAATTAGGAAATGCCTAGCTGAAAATAGAATAAGCTTCCTGTGAAACGATAAAATATTAATACTTGATGCTAGCCGCGGCGGAGATCGGTTATATGTATGTATTAGACACGCGGAAGTCGAGATGTTCAGCCGCACGTCACGGCTCGTCCCTCGGTTTTATTTCATTGATTCCGGCGACGTGTTTCCCTCTTCCTTTATCCCGGTTTTCTCATCTTATCTCGCACGAGTTTTCATCGTAAGAAATAAACGGGAGCACACGCGCGCCGTATTCCGAGAAGGATGAACAGAGAACTGGCGCACGGTGGGTTCGATACGATTCTTTTAAAAAAGCGCTTTTTTGTCTTGTTCGTTCGGAATTTGTCTCGTCGAATTTATTACACGATTCATGTAACTCTTCTTGAGGCATTTGCTGCTTTAATCGAGACAAGGAAAGGAAATATTTCTTAACACTGATTGTCACGTCGACAACCTGAAAAATTTCATAAAATAATAAAGTATTTCATTTCATCAAATTAGAATGGAAAAATAATGTTGTACGACATTATTAATTATTTTTTCAACATTTATACGTTTTGAGAATCCAAACGAAATTGCAAAAATATAATAGATTAGCATGAAAATTAAGTTTAAACTTTCAGCAAACAATTCCGAATAATTGTTAAATAGAAGATCTTATATGCCGAATGAGTTTCAAAATAATTGAGTAGGATCGTATGAGTCTACGAGGCGGTAGCATTAGTACTCTCCGAGTTTCTTCCAGCGGAGCTATAAAATGTGGTAAAACGGTTTCGTGTAGGTTGAAAATAAAAGTTAAGGAAAGAGTGGACGTCGATTTTCCCTTTAGCCATTTCAGGAAAATTTAGCACACTACGCGACCGAAGCATTATCGGTGGGGCATTCACGTTCGGTACGTAGGATGCGGCCGATTGCAGCGTGATTAACGTGCGGCCAGCCGACTCGATTACGCCGATGCGCGAACTTTCAGTTTCCGGTCAAATGATCCGCGGACATCCGGCCACCGTTCGCACAAGCCCAACTGGCCACCGAGTGCCGTTCTTTTCGTGTCTGTCGTGCGCGAGTCCCCTCTTTTTATTTCCCCTCTAGTACCCGTCCAGTTGTAACCTGTTTTCGAGGACAATGGGCCCTTTTACCCAGCGATCCACGGTTGCTGTTTTTCGACTCGTCGATTAATAATCGAAACGAATACTAGAAGGATCGCACGAGGGTCCAAATTTGGAGGAAACACGCATGCGATCGGCCACGCGCGGTCCTCCGAAAGCCGTGTGGCGCCTTTAATTTGACTCCGACGATAAGATAAACCGATCCATTACGCGATTTATCGCACCAGAAATAATATTTATCGGCGATACACCTACGCGGTATCTCGAAAAAATCAGCACTGCGATATATTTTTATTCGACCTTTTCGATGTCGTGTTTCGCGTCATGTTGCCGAGGTCTGCCGGGAGAAAGTAGAGCGCGGCTCAAAGCACGGGGTCCGGTTACTTATTTTTATCATTATTCTACTATTTCTTCGTCGTCCACTTTATTTATTTTGACGAATTTCATACGATTCCAATGCGATAGTTCGCTGCTAGCGTCACGCATACGAGACTTTCGTGAACCCGTACTTCGCAAGAAAGTAGTAAATTTTATGCACGTCCATAATACACAGCATAGTAATCAGGTAGAAGCTCGATTATCTGGCGTAAACAAAGTGACACAAATGTACAGATATCGCAACTGTTTCTTAATTACGCCGCTAGATTTCGTATTCATTAATATAGACAGTACAACAGCTTTGTTTATGGCCTTTGACATTTCACCTACAATATTCTGACATCGTAGAACCGAGTAATCGATGTTCTACAGTATTCCATAACTTTTGTTTGCTAAATTGTTTAAATATTTTACAATATTATTTAATTTAACGCTTTCACAACGAAGATAGACAGCGGGTTAAACATTTGACTGACCAAGTCCCTATAAAAGTAAAAGAACAATTAAAAAAGCGAAACATTATCAAAGAAATCAAAACACGAGTTAATCGAACGTTTCTAACGAATGCGTTTCCAAGAACAATGTAGATTCAGAGTATTGAGAATTCGAGACGTGTTCAATTTTTTTTGTCACGAGATGGTCGCCGGTGCTGAGCAGTCGAACGAATTTAAATTCGTGTTTCCCGTCGAACACGAGCGGCGACCCGCTCCGCTAATGGATGTTTCTAGTGATGAGTGTACCGGAAGTCGGTGGCAAGGGGTGAGCTTTTATCGAAAAAGGAGACCGAAGTCATCTCTATCCGACGCATAGGGGGGCGAACGCGGGGGAGGAGGAGGAGGAGAGGAGAGACCATAGTCGTGTGTAGCCGTGAAGGATCGTAGATTCGAAGCGGCGCGGAGCGAGCTGGAGAGGCAGAGAATCTTCGCTTTCCTCTCTTCACGATACGTATAACGATATCCGGATGTGGGCTGGGAAAGAGTCGTATGGGAAAAAAAGTGGCGAGGCAGAATGGAATTCAACGAGGTTGAGCATTCCGGTTTCTTGTCTCCTACGATTATTTCATTAACGTGTCTTTACTTCCCCCGGTAAATCTAATTGAATTTAGCCCTCGCCTTCGGAGACAAAGTCAGCCGATCTTTGCGGCAGCGCTGTCTTCTACAGCTGATCTAAAACTGGACGAGCTTCATGAAATTAGTTAATACTAGGATTACCAGAGGTTTACCAGCATCGAAAGCGTAGAAGTGCTGCTTTTGTGGGAATTCATTCGGATTTCTCATGTACGATCATCGCCGATTGTGTACAAAAAGTGCCTGCTCTCTCACGGTTAAATTGGACTACTTAGTTTTCTACTTCTTTACGTACGAGGAACACAGCTTTTAAAACCATGTCTCTTGTTAAAGAGTCCACTTTTTGACTCGAAAGTGTTTTAACGCTAAAACCAGGACATTTATATTTTTTTAATGTTCCTGTCCTGCGAAATTGAGCAAATGCCCATGTTACTCTTGAAGCGTTAGAATTCATTTTTTTGTGTTAATTTTCTTTTATAAATTTAGTAATGCGAAGACCGTTTTAACCCTTTGTAATCGACTGGTGACTCTTGGGCACCACTGACAATTGTTACATCGTGTTCCAAAATAATTCTTTATTATCATAATTGTTCATATTTAAAAGACTGTTGTATGAACGATAAGACTTAATTTCATCTACACAAAACCCACCAAGTGTTGTCGGAAGTGTTGTAGGTTAGAAAAACTTTTTTGGATTAAGAGGTAAAATGGCTTCGAGTGTGCAGAGTTCAGCGGTGGTAATTAAAAGGTCGAGCAGATTGAAAGTTACAAAATTCCTCGAGCTTCGCAGACGGAGTGGGGGTATCCAAGCTAGAACAAACTAGCGGATTCGACGGTAACCGATCGATATATTTTGAATTCCGTTCGCAGAGCACGTCGCGTGTTGTACAAGATCACGGCTCGTGTTTATCCCTCCGATATTGGATATCAGGTGCACAAACTGCTCCGCCTCGGAAGCGAGGCAGAAGCGGACGCAATATGTCGCCGGTGAATTCGAATCGGTTCACGATGCAATATATCCCTGAGTCTCGCCGAATGTACCTGGCTTGTGCGCCTCCGGCGTCGAGAAAGTATTTTCCGCTTTCGAGCCAGCCGGGGATGTTTATTTTATCGCGCGTACTTTCGACATGCCCTTTGAATCCCTTTAATTTTTTCATATCGCGCGCCACGCGAGCCCGGAACCTCTTCCGCTCCAGCTTTCTCTCGAGCACGACGCGAAATCCGAGCCCTCCGCGTTTCTGCTCGTTTCTCGTGCAGCTCGCGAAAGGTCGGACTTCGGATTCGCTCGTGTATGCCGGTGAGGCGGCTCAAAGAGAGTTGATCCGGTGAATCGAGTCTCGTTGACCTTTCGCCTGAACTACAATTTACACTTCGGAACGAATCACCGTCAATGTATTGTTCCGTCACGTTCTCGTATTGCCGAATGCTCTACGGAGGTTGATCCTGAAATGACCTATAGCCAAGTTTCAACTTCAAAGAGCAGAAAGTTACCTCTCTGTCTTAAACAGCAAGAACCGACAAGTCCCGCGTTTCTTTTACGATCAGCGCACCTCCGAAACGACCTGTAACGAATCAAGCTCCGACTTACCTTTCTGTTTCCACAGAAAGAGCCAATATTATCCATGCTTCTTTGCGTCCGCATCGTTCCGCGAAAATCCGACGCGAACTGCTCGCTTCGGAAGCCATCACGTCCCAGGGAAATTCTCCGGGCGTATTGGTTCGAATTTACGGTTGTCCGGGGTGACGTGGGCGGTGTTATTGGCCGTCTGTAAAGCGAATTCATCCCGGAGGTCACTTTTGCTATATTAATTCCGGTCGGCAGGGGTTGAACAGGCATTGATAGGCGGTCCGGTGTCTATCAGCTATCCGTGTCTTAAGAGCTGGGCACGAAAAAGCCTCTCTCTTTCTCTCGGACGTTGCGTGGCACGTCCCTCCTGCCCCCGTTGCCAGCTGGCGAGTTAAGCTCGCATCCGGACGTGAGCCGAAGAGGAAGGAAGGGGACGTGACGTCGCGATTAAAGCGAATTAAACGAGCGAATTGTACGAATCGGCGTGACCGTGCTCTCGCGACTATCGTCTGCCTACATGCGCCGTTCATCGGGACACGAGATTGCCGCGGATTGACTCACTGTCGGCAAGCAATCTCCGATCGAAATCGTGCCATATCAGCGTGGCCAAGCTTCGACGTCCTCCTGTCAACCGTTTCCACGCACCTGTCCGGAGACGTGTATCGGAAATTGGAATCTGTTCCCGACGGAGGATCACGTAATTCGCCCACATGGTTCACGAGCGACGATTTCCCTCTATCCTCGGCTACACTCAACCGTTGGGAGAAACATCGAGCAATTTTCCTTCGTAGCGTCGCGTTTGTCCCCACCACCTCGTGGTGCGACCAATCTTTACGAGGAAAACCAGTCCCCGTTGCTCTCGAACTCCTCTCGCGGTGCTTTCAAAGTCCTGCAATGTTCTCGAACAAAAGCTGTTTGACATTTGCATGCAATCCAGTCGAATACAAACGGCAGATTCTCGGTCGAAATCCAAAAGTTATAATCGGGCAGCGAGCATCGCGCTTCCCCTGCAACCGTTTCATCCTCTGTAGCAGAGGACAAGAGGCCGTCGAATCTCTGCAGTCTGAGCGAGAAGCGTTCGGAAATTTCACGAGTGCAGGGGAGGACTGCATGCGATGCAGGTCTGCGTGACGTTAAAAGCATCGACGGCTCGGTCGAGCGACGACGACGGTGCTCGATATAATGTCGATAACGTGGTTAACGGTAGGAACCGTCGGAGGCCTTCGTCTCACGGGCTCGCATCAGCTACCGGAGCCTTTGAGACGAACGAAGCATCCTTGAAACGCGGCTCCGGCCGTTCCACTGACATTTTCCATCGGTGTATTTTCGCTTTATCTTGCGTAATTGCATCGCCACGCCGGTGGTTGGAAACCTTCCGCGGAAGGCACGATATCCAGCCGAGGCTGGGCTGCCGCAATCGAACTGTTACCACTAGCTGCTCCATTAGACTGCGCCTTCTTGTTGCTGGGACTCCAATATCCTTTCGATCACCGCACTGTTTCAACGGTGGTCGTCGATTCTGGCCAGCTCTGTTTCTACCAAAGTAGAAATAGACGAGGTACTCCATGCTCGAAACTTCATTAACAGCAGACTGCAGGTTTGATGCACTTTTGTCTGCGTTGCACTCTTTAACTTGAATTAGGTGCAAAAGGATATCATATTTTCAATGATCTTAGAACTTAAGAATTTATTCTGCAGAAATGTCGGCAGTCTCGCTTATCGGATGATATAAGTTCACGCGGTGCATAGAGCTCAGTATTTTAGTATCGTATCTTACTCTGGGGAGCCTTCAGTCTCAGTTTCCGTGATCGTTGGTTACCATTGCGAACCGTGAGCAACGCTGAAAGCAGCGTCAGGTGACTTCAGAAGTTGGGTATTCTTCGAGAGCCAATATTAGAATACTCGGACAGGTGTGTACCACGGTATCTTCTTATCTGCTGTGAAACTTTCGTTATCTGCCCGCACAGGTACTCGTCATCCTTTATTTTAGAACGTAGCCGTGGCAAGAGGCGAGATAATGCAGTCCATACGGGTTCTTTCTATGATTTTCCGATTTTCCTGTTGCTACGCTGCACAAGCTACGATGATTCTCGTACCCAAATTGCAAGCTTTTATTTCCATAGAAAAACGGAGTAAGTAAAATATTTCCCGGTTAGTATACGTATTGTCTGTGGTAAAAATGAACAGAAGACTTTAGTACTACCGGCTACACGTATACACGTTTTTTGTCATCAAGGGTCTGCCAAAAATCGATGCGAGGTAGAATTCCTTGAACCCGCCTTCTTGTACTCCAATTACAGTTGCAACTTCAGATTACACTCCGGGGCGTCTCTTTTCCTACAGGGTGGCTAAAAATTCCATGTGAAATGTGCAGAGTTGAATATTCGATTCGTAAGTAGAGTGGCAGACTGGCGGTCGTATGGAAGACAGCGTCGCGTCGCGTCGCGTCGGTGCGTTGGAAAAGCGGCGAATCTATGAATGGAGGCGAGCCTCGGATCAGTCGGCAAGCAAGGACGACTAATTATAGCGTTAGTATCTCTCAGCTTCGTTTTGTACATTAACCACGCACCGTATACGTATACATATATAATATACGTATAGGTATTATATTTCTACATATACAGTAGTGACGTGCTAGCAGCCGTGGCACCACCGAGAACGAGGTGTGTTCTTCCCGCGAGCGTAATTCGAAACTGTAGGACGAGATTGTTTAGCCTGAAGTTTCACTTTCATCGAAAGCAAACTTAACCCTCGGTTGCCGAGGTTGACACCGACTACCCCGACTCCTTCTTCGCTCAGTCAGAGCAACGTTTTCTTCAGAAACTAGGACTCAGAACCCTAAGCTAATGAAGCAAACATTTCACAAAATTCTATTAACAACGTATACAGTCGCATTATCATCGATTTCAAACATTTTATTTACTTTCCGATATGTTGCTATAAAAGTAAAGCACCTCTTTTCCGTTTCATCTCTGTTTCGCCAATTGTTCTAATTACAGCGTCTACTTACCCGCGGGATTAATGTTATCAAGTTCTGCGAAGTCGTTCGCCTAGATCGCGCTCTTAACCTTAATAAGTTCTTAATGCAGCAGAGAGCCACGACATAAATTCTATTTCAAAAAGCACCACCCCATCCCCACGAGTTAAGGGTAGCCATGGAGCGCGCCTCGACGATTTGGAATCGATCCAAGGAAATGGATGGCGGTTCTAAACAAGATTCCGAGCAAGGAGTGTTCCGGCTGTAAGATTGCCGGAGCTTGGAAGTCCCAGTTGAAATAAGGATACGCGTCGAACACAGGATAACACGATTTTCTTTCGATTTTACGTCGCCCCGGTCCCGTGACCTCTTCGAACGCGCCGCGTCGGTGAGCCTTGTGTATGTATCGCATTCAGAGCATTGGATTCCGAGACACACGGGGGTACTCCTGCAATAGAGGACGCGACCCAGTTTAACGGTGACGTAAAGCGGCTCAGGATTGAAATTCAGGAAGGACACGTTCCTCGGCGAATCGCTAGTCTTCGCCCCTTCCATCCTCTGCATCTCCCACCTTCTGCATCCCGTTGCTCCGCTACGAACCGAGCCGAGTCGCCTACTTTCTTCGAAATATGAATTTCAAACAGGGAATACGATGAGGAAAGAACAGTATTTCGCGCGATGCGGTCCGACCTGGCCCGGCGTGTCGAGTGTTCGACGTTCATCCTTGACCCGCTCGCACGGGACTCGCGCGGATGCCCTGTAATTATATCATCGCGTAGCCTGAGTGTGCCTGGGACACATCGACCCATTTTTCCGACGGAGAACCGACTCGTCGATGCAACTCGTTTCCTCAGACTCGTCCTACTGGGTCACGGTACCGCTCCGATATTTTTTCCAATCGGGCCAAAGTTCTGGAAACTTCGCCGGGGAAAAGTTCCGCGAACCAACCGGGACGAAGACGGATGCCCGCCCCTCGCAGAATCCTCAATCGTTGACCCGGTCGCTGGAGCTGCTCCTCGAATATATTATTCGATGTGCAAATTCATTCGCCCTCGATTGTCGCTTTATCTCGAATTCAAATATTTTCCGCATCTCAAGAGACTCGGAAAGCGGTCGATTGCTTGGTCCATTTCGGAGGTTTACCAACTTTCTGTGAATCCACTTTTCCTGGACTAGTTGCTCTTATTGCACGCGACTCGTATTAAAACCGAGAAGCATTGAGGGAGTTTATTCAATGCTTAAATAACAGGCATCTCCAAGTATTCGTTCGTACAATTCAACGTAATGCATAAAATTTGTTCTCGTATACAGTGCTTCCAAAAACTCTCAAATGCGATTGCATCTTCAGAATGCACTTTTTTTACTTTCATCATTTGTACTTTTTTAAAAATATTGATTTCATTCATTGTAATAGTTAACAGTCAACAGAAACTCCTTTTGACATTAAAACGAATACTTTACCAACAATTCTGATTTAAGGTACAATAGTTCCAGGAAAGTTTTAGTCTATTATAAAAGTCAAAGTATCGACAATTTGTCGAAAACCGGAAATGTAGTGTGGCTTCTTTCCGAAGCCAGTATACATGACAGCGACCCATCGAAACGCGTTGACGACTTCATTGCAGCTTCCACCCTTAAACTCGATTAAACTTGTTACAGCAGCAAAAGTCGCTTCTAATAACATAAAGCCCGCGTGTTAATTACCGCTTTTACGAGTAACTTGATAAGACGCCGTTGCCGTTAAATACCAATTAATGACGTAATTAAAGTTTCACGAGCTTCTTTGCCTTGGTAAAGATAGCCAAAGCGTCGGAGGGTGTTGTTGACCCTTTGGCGAAGCGAGTATTGTGCTCAGACGAAGGTCCGCTACAGAATTCTGTCGCGAATATCTGGATTAGTTGAAATTGCTCCGACAGCGAGCCAACAGGTGACCAAATATATGGCGTAGCGGACACTGGAGGAACTTGTCTGCGGTAGGGGTGATTCACCTACATTCCGGATATTGCGTCGACGGTGTCACCGTCATCCGTCAAGGAAAAGAAACACGATGATATGTTAAAAGCGCTGATAAATTTCCTCGACGTGCCGTCCATTGTTCTCGTTTATGGTCAGCGGGCGAGTGCCTTGCGTACTTTGACGGTATGTCACCTCCGTTTATGTTTGTTCGTGACCGGATCTATTTCTAGCGTCATTAGTGCCTTTCGAGCGAGTCAATTTAATTGTCCGACGATCCCTTCATCCAACCCCTCGAGACCAAACCTCTCTGGTCTAGTCATTAGTAAGAAATACCGTCCGCAACTAGCGCGAATCTTCTTTTAGTCAAGACGAGGCTCGCCACGGTTTCATTAAGGCGATAATATAAAAGAACGCCTAAATTGTCGCCTCAAAAGACACGAAAGTATTATACCGTCTAGAGGCTCCGGTACAATAGTGAACGGCTTGACGCAATTGTTTTACAAATTGCAGATGTTGCAATTTTTTATTCACGTGTACACATAAAGAGATACATCGAACATTTATATGTATACAAAAAGATTTTTAGCGAACTAACAAGTCGCACGATACATTCCAGTTCCGTAATGAAAACAGGAAGAAAGCTTGAAAACTACACATCTAAATGTGAGTTCTTGGTGTAGGAGACGGAAGAGAGTGAATAATTTACATATTCATGCAATTTCGTCGATTAGCGTGTGTAAAGACGACGCGAACTTAGAAAATATATGTTAACAGAATTAGAAATATTTCTCAAGATTGCTTTTCAGCTTGCTGGGGTCCACATTGGGGCCGTGTCTCTCCACCACTTTGCCTTCCTTGTCCACGATGAATTTCGTGAAGTTCCACTTGATAAAGTTGCCCAAGGTTCCTCCTTGCTCCTTCTTCAGATATTTCCACAGCGGATGTGCGTCATCGCCGTTCACGTCGATCTTTTCGAATAGGTCGAACTTTACCTAGAAATAATTTCCGATAACTCGTGTACTCTCATTTTGAACTTTACTCCTCCTACGAGCGACTTTCGCGTTGCAATTTTCATTAATCGTTCTGTATGCGTAATCGAATAATCCTTGACGCTGATAGTATATTGATACTGCGTGCACGAAAATAAAGAGGTACGATATCGAAAATATGCCAGTACCTTCTGTCGATCGGCGAAGCTGCATATTTCTTCGCTGCCTCCTGGCTCCTGTCCATTAAACTGGTTGCAAGGGAATGCCAAAATTCGTAGGCCTGCAAACGCATTTATTCAATGATCTATGTCTAGTTTTATCGTTACCATTCGAATGAGCAAATTTTACCTTTAGCTTCGCCATACTCGTCGTACAGCTCGTTCAATTCTTTGTAGTTCGTTGCTGTTAAACCGCATTTCGATGCCACATTTACGACCAAGCACACGTGATCTTTGTAACTGCGAATATATTATTTTCAACGTATCTTTTGTTAATCGCTAACAATAATTTAAACAAAAATTATCTTACTTTATTAAAGGAACTTCCTCGCCTTTGATGGACTTTGCGGTGAAATCGTAAATAGATTTCGCCTCCTTGTAGTTCTCGTTTCCGCTCATGACTGCTGCCGCAACTGAAATCAATCGGTGTGCTTAGAATCTATTGTTACAATAGAAACAATGAAATGACGACACATTAATCCTAGCGCACTGTTTAGAAATTTCTGCGCGGTGGTTGCATACATAAATACATATGTTGGAATTTGTTGTCTTAAATTTCAATGTATTATTTTAAATCTCGATGTTGCTTACTCCACAACATATTAACGCAGAATTACCTGATAGATGCACTGGAAGTAATGCTGTTGTTGGTTCGAATAAAGTGTGTGTATAAATACTTCTTTATCTCAGTGTAATGAAAAAAAGACAAAGATAGCATTAACGAAGTGATAAATAGCAGAAGTGAGAAATATTTATTATTATGCACTGCAACGCTCAAGCCAACGCTGATCCTACTCGAGTCTAGCATTTACAGTCCGCGTTTCTCAATTTCATTTATATCTACAGAGGTGAATGAACTTTTTGTCAGAGTACTAACAAAAGTACTTCTTGTTCCAGATATAAGTTAGAACATTTATTTTTGAATTAATTCATTCTACTTTGATATCGTAGACGAGAGAAAATCCAAGTCATGTTCACGTGACACTGGTCGATATTTGCCTGGTGAATGAAGTGGCGTAGACATGACAACGGCCAGGTGGCGTTAAATAATTTATTGAATGGATTCGAATGAGTTCTTCAAGCTAACTACAAACTCGTTTTAAAACAGGCGGAATTAAATATACTCTTAAGACCTTGTGTGTCTAATTAATCGATTCTAAAACTGCTTTAATTCATGTTTTTACCACCAAACGTTTCTGCAAATATCTTCTTTCATTGATAAGCTCTATTGTCTAAGAAGGTGTATAATGCGTAACCTGATCACTAGACGGCGGATATGTTAAATATACAATAGTCAGAACGTTAGAAGAATTTAAAGATACTATTACATCCTTTGCAACTTGTTAAAGTTCATAGACGGAGAAACAAATCTCTGTGCAATACGCATTTCTTCCAATGAATGCAGACAATTTTCAATTTTTATAAAAATCCGCAGTCTGCTGATTCCAAGTCGCTCTGTCACTAATGCAGGTAACTGTGATTACAATATATGAATATGGAATCGAATATGTTGATTGAACGTTTTTATTTGTTGTGTGGGAATCCGTCTTTGTAAGAAAGATTAGCGTCATGCAATAAGTAAGAATAAAATAAGTAAGAAAAAAACACGATCCATGCAAAAGTCAAGCCTGCATAAAATTACATCCTCGGAACAAAGATCTACCGTTATTTTGTTCCCACTGTAAGAGGATCACAGGATGATGGGGTAAGGGTCAGCTGTCAAACTTATCGGATTACGTGCCTGCAAAATTTCGGATAACTTGAGTAAAGCCCATCGGCAGCACCAATTTTATAAAATGCATGTCTTCGTCGTAAAGTGCGCAGTATGTGCACGACGATGTTCCTGAAACTGTCAGTGCAAACACTGTGGTATGTGTATACAAAACTTTACTGCGCAACTGCTTTGTACGCCGAGTCCAAGAAGTCGAAGATTGTAACGATAAAATACGCAGAGTATTGAAAAGTGTTCGACTTTTTTCTATCGACATTAATTAAGATATTCTATAAAATAAGTTTCGTGCACACCTTTGAGAGTTATTTTTATCTCCCAAAAATTAAAATAGTAAAAATAAAATAATAAAAATAAATTAGCACTTTTGTATACTCTGTATAACAGCGTTTACCAATCTATGTACTTATGATTTAGAAAAAATTTAGGATCAATATACTACGGATTAACGATAAAATCGAGAAGATATCGACAGCTTCGTCACCTTTAATACAATCAATACCCGGACGAAGATAAGATTGTAAAAATCTAGTTTTTGCCCTCGGCGTGACATTGATATGACAGAATTCGAAACTACAAAAACGTGTGAAAATATTTCTAGCGGTGTGGCAGTTTTTTAAAGACATACTTCTGCGACGTTCAAATGTTTGCGCTCAAAGTAATCGATTGCCATCTACCGTTTGCTGCGCGAGTCTCGAGGAAACCGTTGTATCATATTAGGTAAAACGTACGACGTTTCTGCGGTATTACGTAGGATTTAAATCATAATTATTTCTGCGTACACGATGTAAGCATTGACGGTGAGTTTATGATAACGAGCGATCGTTTCGATGATGAATTAACTAAAACTTACCAAAAATACGCTGGAAAATCTTGCAAAGATGAAACCGTGAACCGTTCCGTGGCAAGTCTGCTTTCGTACTGATGAGCCGGCCACGAATCTACTAGCGTCTACCATCTACGGTGTATGCACTCACACCGCTATATACGCCGGTGAAAACATATGATGAAACAGCGGGTTCGTTATAGTAGAAAATGACTTTCATGTTTCATCCATCTTACTTTTCCATTAGTTACGTCGAAATGATGACTTTCTTAAATCTTTTCTAGGTATTACTTATGGGGTTAGGCAACCTTGAATTCCAATATTTCGCTATTTCTTCACCTAAGAGAATGAAGGTCAACGAAAAGTTTGGAGTATGGAATTTGTTACATATGTTCCAAAGAATATTTGCATGGTTTTCTTTACTCTTATTTTTTTTATACAATCACTGGGCTGGAATTTTTTAAACGTTGTTCCAATTTGGGTCATCCTCTTCGCTATTTCCACCGTAAATTACGGTTTCTCTATTTGAGCTAAGAAAACAATATTTTTATCATGAAAGTATGTAGGGTTTTTAAAAAATGCTAATTCTATAAGAATTGTTTTGTTTTTCAATATTTTGTAACAGGTCATTAACAAACAATTCTTTTATTTATTTTTAGTACGCTAGTTCCATGGAAAGTATTCAGGGATAAGTTGAACGAGGTTCATCCCATTAGTTCTGTACTACAAGCCATGGCATTGAAATCTACGATAGACCTTACGTGCAATGATTACATCTCCAACTTTGAGTTTGATGTATTTACAAGGTAAGCTCTCAGCCGTGAGAATTAATTATCGTTTGTGAGATAACAAGCGAAGCAATGCTAATATTGTTTCAATTCTTGCAGGTTATTTCAACCATGGTCTACACTTCTACGTAACTGGCAAATTTTGGCTGTGACTCATCCTGGATACGTAGCTTTCCTTACCTACGACGAAGTGAAGGCACGTTTACAAAAGTATTGTAGACCTGGGAGTTATGTGTTCAGATTAAGTTGCACAAGGCTAGGACAGTGGGCCATTGGTTATGTCACATCTGATGGGGACATTCTTCAAACTATACCTCATAATAAAAGTTTATGTCAAGCCTTACTTGATGGATATCGGGAAGGCTTGTGAGTTCTCCACCTTCTTCCTTTATTACAGTGGAATTATAATCAATTTCTAATAATCAAATCTTCAATTTCAGTTACTTGTATCCTGATGGTCACAACGTGAATCCAGATCTAACATGGGCAGTGCAACCTACACCAGAGGAACACATAAAAGTCACTGCAGAGCAGTATGAACTGTACTGTGAAATGGGTAGCACATTCCAATTGTGTAAAATTTGTGCAGAGAATGACAAGGACGTTAGGATAGAACCCTGTGGACATCTGCTTTGCACTCCGTGTTTAACAGCTTGGCAGGTATAGAAACTAATTTCATTAACTGTATTAAAAAATAACACTATTCAATATGTTTGAATTTCTAACTTTAAGCAGGTCTCCCTGATACGTTAAAAAATGTACAGAATCTGTATATTTAGGTGTCAATTTCTTTTGGAATCAATATGTAGCAAAAGAATTGTTGAGCTTCTGTTAAACGAAGAAGATATAAATATGTGTTGTTCGGGTTTACAGGACTCTGAAGGGCAAGGTTGCCCTTTTTGCCGAGCTGAAATAAAGGGAACCGAACAGATAGTCATTGATCCGTTCGATCCTCGAAGAACACATCGACCAGGAACACATTCGGCGTCCGCTAGTAACGCGTCGACCCCGACACGGGATCTTGACCCGGACACCGAGGTATCCGACTAGGAGTAGCATCTACCCCTCATTACACTAAATGTGCTCTATGTATAACAACTTCTCCCAGCAACACGCCTCATATTTTTTGATGAATGCCTGATGCATTTCACGCGAGATCTCGAATTTTCTACGACCGTGTCATTGTCATATCATTTATAGGAGATATAATCATCGACACAGAAGCGTTACCTCTCGTGGGGTACGTAAACCTATAAACCTAAAGCAAAAAGCAGCAACGACAGTGGTCGCACGAGTGAATGTTTGAAAAGCGAATAATGTAAAAAGGGACCAACTTTCTCGTCTCTATGAAAGCTTTGTCCGAATCATATTTTCTTTTTCCATTATTCTACTATTTTTATTTCTTCGTTTTTTTATTTGTTTGTTATGTACATAGAAGAACTCACAGAGAATGGCTTGACAAAACGGAATAATTCACGGGAAAACGTTTCTCGCAGTTCACGCACAGGCGCACACGTGTTCGTTTATACTAATACGTTTTTATTTCTTATTTTTTTTCGAAAGAGATTGTCAATACGGAGAGAGAAAGAAAGAGAGAGAGAAAATAAATAAATGACTTGGCAATAATGGAGACCCTAAGGTAGGTTGCTTTCTTGCATTAGACCGTTCAGGGCTTTAGCGTTATACCTCACTTGTTCTCGTTTGCATTTATGATTCATGCTTTCTAGAGTCAAGAACGCTACACATATCGTTCAGCGTACCATTGATCGCGGCTGCTGCGTACGATTTATTTAAAGGCAGACCTATATTGTTTTTCGCGATGGAGATAATGTTTAGAAATAACATTGTAGTTACGCCAAGCCGCGTAACCCGCGATAATCACTATTACAGTTTATCCGTTTTTGTTTTCGTGTACGACAAGAGGAAAAGTCCTCTTCCACACGCGATCAGTTACGAAACGAGCCGACATTTCGCATGCATGTGCCAATTGTGTATAGCTGGCAGCTGCGGCTCCCCTGCAATATGCATATACGACTGTTCAAGTTAGTGAAGCTTTTGTTTACATACATATACGGTGACACATTATTTTGCCGGATTTAGGGAAACTTGTAACGTTAGGTCAACCCTTTCACAGTCCACGAGTGGGACACTCTAGATCCAGAAGTGTCGCTTCGACTTCTTGATTCTTTTACAAAACATTTTAGATTTTTTCTTTTACAGTTACCGAAACAAGAAGTTTTCTTTTTGAAAAAATATTAAACCGATCTATAGATCTATTATAGTTAAGAAGAAGAAATCATTCAGGAATCTACTGTAGATTTTATGCACTTATAACAGAAGTAAGTGCAATTTGAGACAATGGAAATTTCTATTTCCCGCAATCAATGCAGAACATTTTTATTTTTAACGAAGATTCGCTATATGCTCATTAAGAAGTCGGCGCAACACTTGGGAAGCTTTGCTTATTGGATATCTGTACGCTTGGCTGAAGATCATCGTTGCATACAGTATTTTCTGCTTTAGTTTTTATTTTTGTCTCACTATCTTTGGTTGAAGTAAACGGTTCGGTTTACTTTCTGCAAACAGTACGATATCGGAATCCAGTAAATATTTCGTTGTCAAAAGTACAGTGTTGGCCCGATCATTGTTTTACGTTATTTTGATCGACTGCGAAGGGGTTGATGCTTCTTTTAATTTCGATAGTGTCTTTCTGCGTTTTAATAGCAGAATCCCTCCGGTTAATTGGTACTTTATCAGTATTCTGTGTAAGCAATGGTAAAGGCATAGAAAAACGAATGGAAAAGGTGGTCTTGATAGTGCTCTTGGATAAAAGAGATAGATAAAAGCGTAGTTCTCTTCCGCCGGAAGTAGCGTAGCTTATATCGAGCAACTGAGTGTAGCTTATAGATGGACGGGCACACACAGTCCGTCCGTTGTTTTTCTGATTTTCATTTTTGTATTCTGTTAGAATTAATTACGTACCTGTTGGCGATAGGAATAATGTAACAACAATGCGGCATCTTTACTAGGGCAAAGATGTTTATTATTTTCTTTACCTTAGATTATTTATTATTTATTCCGTTCATGCATAATGCAACAATCTTAATGAATCTTTTTACATCAGCGATCGCGCTGATAAACACCGAATTTCTATTCTGTAGGCACATCCTCGTACGACAGAACCCCCATTGTCCGAATCGACGAGAGGATCCACTGTTTTACCATGTTTTCGCATTCTTTATAGTTCTTCATGCTTCGTACTATATTTTATCATGCAAGGATAGTCCTCCGTTTGCCAATCCATTCGAGATCGTTTACTGATCCTGTTTACGCTTGTAGGATTTTTAACGAGAGCTCTATTTACTCCATTGATGCACGAGCCCTGTCGCTTATGTACAATCATAATTTTATCTCGAAAATAAATGTTTAATGCACGGCGTTTACTTTCTAGACATGATTGTGCTTATACATAATAGACAGAGCTCACGCATCGACTTAATGTAATGATTTTATCCTCTTGTGTCGCGTTTCACTTGTTTCAAAGTGCAGGCGAATGCCTTCGTGAAATAATAGGGTTTCGCTGTGAAAAAATGCTCGTAGAATGGGGGTTCTACTGTACGTTCTCTCTTATTATACAGACCTCCTAGATCCTGTACGCGCGAACGCCGTACACGAGCCTGGAGCTACAAAATCGTACTAGTTGTGTTGTTTTCTTTTCTTTCTGTTAGTACGCTTAAGATTGGCAAGTTGTCGAGAGCATATTCGTGCATATCTATCCAGCGGCAGAGAAACGAAGAAAAAAAAAACAGAAACAGAGATGAAAGGATGATAGACAGTTCACTGCGTTCACGTGTAGTCGTTTAGCGTATCTTGTGCGTACAATGAATAGTGCTGCTGATCGATCCGACTTCTGTTCAAGATCCGTTCGCTGACTGTGTAGACTAGCAGCAACAAGAGGGGTCTAAAATAAATATTTCGTAAACATTTAACCATAGCCTACGTTTTCTCCTGCTCAATCTACATTCTCTGAGGAACCGAGAAGACTCTCTTTCGTTCCTTTTCTCTTTCTTTTCTCTTTATACGTTTATACTTTGTTTGTAATTGAACTATGTCATCGTCGAGCTCCGCCATACATTTAATTAGTTCTCGTTCTACGCCTCCTCCATGTTTGGATCACTGTTTCAGCTAACAGGGAACTCCCAACACAAAAACTCGAGCCAAGGTGTTATCGTTATTCTTGTTCGCATGATCGTTTTTTTACCTTTATTTTCATAACGTTTATCTACTGGGTCCATTGTTCTGCCCGCTGCATGATCGAAAACTAATCGGTAATGTACATAAGCCGACGGGGATAATGCGGCGATCTTTCATTGCTGAACGCAGGTAAGTGGACAAACGCATTATCAGGCTATTCGCTTTCACGCTTTGTACTTATGCTCGCTATCGATTGTACGACACGTTCCCGCGTGTGCAGGGTACCACGAGCCTATACTCGAACTAGAACAATTTTATTCTCAACACCCTGCCCCGGTTTTCTTTTAATTTTTCTCTGTATAAACGCGTTCGATGATCGAAGCTCTTAGATCGTTATCGACAAACTTTCAGCTTTTCATTTCATTTTGGAGTTAATAGAAAAATAAAAAAAATCCTGTATTCAATAATTAGAACAAAACGAGACCTGCCTCTTTCCTCTATCTAGTGATACTGAAAGTTAATGCAATCTCCTGGTGTCCTCGTTGTTTTAGGAGAGTATGGACCTCTGCAATGGCCACTGCGGATCCATGTGCGAGGACTCTGACGAAGACGAGGATTCCAGCCCCACGAATTCACCTGTGTCGACACGAAGGGTCGTGCCAAGTCCCCCGCTACCTCCACGACGATTGTCACCATCCCCCACGCCGAATAGTCATTCGAGAAGTCGTCATTTAACTGTGCCGAAGGAGAACGCACCGCCACCCCCCTCATCAGCTGTTAACGCGGTGTTTAACTCTAGCGCTGACAATCAACTGAATAACAATAGTTAGTATCTGAAGAAGAAAAGCAAATAACAACCGTTCACAATTCCGACTAACGTGCGTTTCCGTTGCAGTGAATTCCGAGGCAGGATACGACATGCTGCACCGAGCGTCATCGCCGTCTCCGGCACCACCGATACCACCTGCTCCGTTTCCGGTTAGCAGAAGTCACGTGCGTCGATCGCAAGGGAATCACATACCTGTGGCACAGCCACAGCCACCCACATTACCTGAAAAACCTAGTCGTTCGAGCGGCGCGTCTTCGACGTCGAGTCAAACGACGTCGAGCAACAGTGTGCCGCCAGTTCCGCCGCCGTTATCGGTGCCGCGACCTCCAAAGTCCGGCAAAGAGCACAATAGACAGGATCACCACTACGAGAACACGATCGTGATACCCGGTACGAGACAGCACGTCGTGAGGAACATTAATCTGGAAGCGAATACGGCACGATTGTCCGCCCTAATGAGAGGTAAGGACGATCCCACCGGTTCTGCTAAGCCAGAATCCGCGGCATACGAGAACGTCAACGTCGAACACATTTCCAAGCTGACGGCTCTCGGATTCGCGCAAGACGCCGTGATTAGAGTGCTCGTTATAACTAGGAACGATCTTGAAATGGCTTGTGACATACTGCACGAATTTGCCACGAAATCGTCTTGACCAGGTATGCGTAAAAGTGCAAACCTACCAAACAACAAAACCTGTCTCGAGTAACTCATGCGATTTACCACCTTTAATTCATGTCAACCTAAAACGATCAGCGATACATCCATTTTATCCATGATTCTATTAATCAGTAGTAGTCTCTTGCACTGTTAGATTGGTAAACATGAACAACATTGTCGAAGCAATTGAATCCCTTCAATCGGAAATGCAATTAAAAAGTAAATAGAATATTGGAATTGGCAGAGTTCACGTGCACCAATCTAGTAGCTGCAAATGTCTAAATAGTTGATAAACTCGACATAGTAGAGCAGATAGTAGTTCCATCCTCCAAGGAGATGCATAAGTACTATCACAATCAGTTGATCTTCTTTTTGTTTCAGGGTCGAACACAGAGGGGTCATAACTGGCCTACCGTGTGCACAGAAGCATGTAGAATTTATAAACTCTGAAGCGTGGAAGGAAAACAACTTTCACAACTCAGGGATTCTTGTTCTGTGAGAGCAATACGCATCCCGGAAACAAAGATACGCAAAAAGATTCCCTCTCAAGTTAGCCGGGCGACGCGCGTCCTCGACAGTTTGTCTCGAGAAAATCAACTGCGTGAATTATTTTTGCACGCGATTAAACAGTGGTTCTTTTAAGTCTCATTACCGAACACTTTTTGTGGGAAAGATGCTCAGAAGTACTAGTGTATCTCTCTTCCTCGAATATACGCAAAAAAGGAAGAAACAAACAAACAAACAGAAAGAAGACTGCTTAAAAAACCGCGATGAGACACTAATTGTAAGTACGAGTGATGATACGTTGAACTTCGCGAAAAAAGTTCACGCCCGCCGAGTACAAAGTATTTCGTTTTAACCGCGGTCGACCGAGCGATTTCACTCGACCATGTTCCCTCGTAGCTTTCAATCTTTCGCATATAGACTAATTACGTATTTCATTCGTATACTTAAAGCGGTATTTAAAACAAGTTGTGCTTGGAGGTAGCGACGCATAGTCAATTGGCAGACCTGGCGGGTCCGCAAACACAAGATCCTTTCTTCTAGTCCGAATCAGAACTAAGGTCCTTGGGCCCAAGACCTCGCCGTATATCGTTGCCTCCAGTGAAACAGTGAGTCGCATGCATCCACGTAAGCGTACAATGGCCAAAATATCTACGTAGGTTGATTATAGTTCTCTTTCGCCGATATTCTTGTTTCTCACCGGATTTATCAATTAAGAAGAGGAATACCTGTTATTTTTGTTCGAATGCGAAATATCATTTGAAGTGTACGTGCTTCGTAGAACTGAATTCGCACGGGATTTTCGTCAATTTCTTCTGTTGCATCGCACGCAGCGATTAGCGTATTTATCGAATGTGATACTTATGTTAAGCGTACGTATGTACTTACGTACGCTGCTATCCTCGAACGCACTAAATAAATCTATCGATACAAGAGAAACGAGACCCGACAATTAGTATATCTTCACATTTTAGAAGGAAAAATTTAAAAACGACAAAAAAATATTAAGGGTATTTAAAGTAATCTCGTTTTCTGTAGTTCGATTAAAACCAGAACAAACGAAACGAACTGGCAGAAACGCGAGCATAGTCGTAGGTAACTCCAGGTTAATCTGTTAATCGAAAAATATTTCAGTGGCTTATTTATTTAACCGACGACTGCTAGATTTTATTCGATCAAGTATCGGTATAAACTACGCACATGTGATCTGTTATATTAGGTTTCACTAAGCCAGTACAGTCCCAATAATAGTAATAATTGGTAACCGGAAAATCAGCTAAAATATAGCTGGTTAAATCAGCTGGTTAACAGATTAACAACCGAACAACGGAAGATGGTTTACTTTACGGAGCTATAAAGCGAACATGATTTCTAGAATGATTCAAGAATAAAAATACTCGTAATTCTTAAAGTTTTCTCTCTCACGAGGCGCATTTTAATGTACGTTTGCAACGGCATCGCCCACGGAAACCCGTGGCTTTCGTTGTATCGATACACGTGTTGTATTGTTAACGGTCGCAACGTTTTGATGTACGTGTGCGAGACGTTTCTTTCTTTTCTTTCGTGTAACGATAAGTTAGTTAACGAAGCATAACTGAGGAAAGTCATACACAGATCGTACATCGAAGCAATTGTAAGACGGAACCGATCTTATCTCGCGATCATACCAAAGGTACGTTATTGACCGCCGCCTATGGGACGTGAATAATTCGTGAGAGCCTGTGGCTATATTTCTGATACGCGATTGAATCGTTTTAGAGCGGGGGTTCTCGACCCTTTCGCGTGACAAACGCCCGACCATAATCCTACGGATATAGATACATATATTTGTCTTTTATCTTTCTACGATCCCGTTAGTGATCCGGTTGAGAATCCCTGGCACAAAGAAATCAGGGCACGTGTCGCAGGGCTGCTCGTACCACTTCGAATGGCCTTGTTCCACATACGAATCGCAGAAATGAAACACGATTTAGTTGTTTAACCCTCAGAAAACGGATGTTTCTGTTCACCTCACGGTTGCCAGTCCTCGGGTCCATACAGACCCTTGCTTATAAATTCTTTTAATCGCATCTTGACCGTAATTTCTCCAATGTACATTGATCGTGAGAATCAATTCTAAAGATTCATAGAATGACACAAAATTTGGGAAAATGTAAATAACGTACGTATTAGATGGTTCTAAATGGACCCGAGCACCAATTCTAAGGGTTAAATTTAGAAAAAATGACCATGTTCGAAGTGAGAGAGAGAGAGAGAGAGAGAGAGAGAGAGAGAGAGAGAGAGAGAGAGAGAGAAAGTAAACGTATTTCGTCATTTCAACTTCTATGAATTTGCATGAGAACAATTAATCCACCAGCGTTCAGTAAAAAACCCTTTATTCGTTTGTTACTGAATTTTATGCCCGGTATAGGTACACAGTGGATTTAGCTATCCTATTTTTCTACATTGTATATTTCGGATCAGTGTATATTGTAATAGAATTTTTAATAAGGTAGGAAAATGGAACCGTTCAAGGATCGTGCCCTCGGAATTAGGTATTCGGCACTGCTGCTGTTCTTCGTCACGCACTAGCGTCTAAGAGTAACCGTTCTGGTGCAATATCTAGGGATAGAGTGTAGATAATACCTTTCTTGATTTAACTGTTCGTTGTAAAAAATTGTTTTACATATTTCCCGAAATAAAAAGATCGACTGTCGTTTATAATATTGAAAGATGTTCAACCCTCGTAAAGCGGATGTTTTTGATACAATATTTTCAATTACTATGACGAAGACAATTCTGTTTGCATTCTTCTATATCTTTCCGCTTCCTCTTCACTAACAGATGGGACCAATTCGCGAATAGCTTCTAAAAAGTCCTCCAACTCCACGGTGATAGATTCATTTAAACCAATCTTATTTGAAAGAGATTGTTCCATTGAATTATTTGTATCATGTTTGCTCAATACTTTACGAGCAGCGTTCAACCATGCATTGGAACAGACTGAATACAAATCAGCCCCAGTAGTATGAGCAGGCAAATGATCCATCAGGTGTGCTAATTCTTCACCGTTTTCGCGCAATTTAAATTTACGAGTCAATGCTTCTAGTACTTTGAGTTGGGCGTCACGATCAGAATGAATACCAACGTATAACAACTTGTCGAATCGACCGGGTCTAAGCAGAGCAGGGTCTATGAGGTCTGGCCTATTCGTGGCACCTATGATAAAGATACTGTTGGAACCATCAAGGCCATCCATTTCAGCAAGTAGTTGAGATACGACACGATCCATAACTCCTCCACTATCGCCGCTGCGGCCACGATTTGGTGCCAACGAATCCAGCTCATCAAAAAATATTATACATGGGGCCGCTGATCTTGCTCGTTCGAACACTATAAGAAAGTTATACAATCTTAGTGAGACTAGATCGTAGAACCCAAGATGAAACCTAATCTTAGCACACGTTGTAAAATGATATTACCCTGTCTAATATTCTTCTCGCTTTGACCGACATACATGTTCAATACCTCAGGACCTTTAACAGATAGAAAGTGGAGCTGATACTCGGTTGCAACGGCTTTAGCGAGAAGAGTTTTTCCGGTTCCAGGTGGTCCGTATAAAAGTAACCCAGATTGACCAAAACCGAGAGCATTTAAGAGGGGTAGTTGAATACGGCGCATAATTTCGTGTTTGAGGTCTCCTAAACCGCCGATGTCTTCCCAGTGCACTTTTGGTACACGAGGTACACCCTTGCAATCAGTGTATATTGATTGCATATACTCTATTAAATAAATAATGATTAGATTATATAGTGAATAATATAACTACACACTTTTATGTTTATAATTTTACCATAAGCTTTATCGAAGTCCTCTTGAGTCAGGGTCAATGAATTGAAATCAGAATTCCTGTGCTTGTAATGAAATTTTACTGCATGCAGTATTAATGCATTCAAGTCTGCGAATCTGTAGTCTGAACACATTCCTGCAACTTTCAACAGGTTCGATTGGTAATTTAAGTTTCGTTTGGCAAGCAACCATGAAATCAGATCTGTTCTCTCATCCTGATTTAGGTGCTCGATTTGAATTGTTTCGATGAACATTCTATTTAATTCTGCTGATATGTCGGATTCATTTGTTGTAGCTATTATGATAATTGGATAGTTTAGATGTTTATCATACAGCGCATTTACTTCTGTTGCAAAAGTAGATATAATTCTTTCATCTTTTTGTCCTTCAGAATTTTTTCCAAATACTTCTATGTTACTTAGACAAAGTACACATGGTATGGATTGTTCAGCATTATGCAATACGATGCGTAATTTGGCTTCTGTTTGCGCTGATGTTAAAGCCTGAACTTCTGCTAGGTCTGTATAAAGAAAATTTAAACCAATCCTTCTTGTCACAGTTTGTATCAATTTGTGTTTATTAGAGCCTAATGAGCCCTTAATCAAAAATATTGGCTTTATCGGTAATTGAATATCTATAAAAAATTATAACTTGTTATGTATTCAGAACTGAAACAATTATAAAGTTAAAATGCGGAATCTTACCACGTTTGATAAATGGCTGAATACAATGTTCTAAATGTGTTAGAAGTTTTGTAAAATGTGGTGGATATGGTTCCATCAATTTCTCTTTGGCATCAAAACAGAAATATCTTTGAGGTAGATAACTATGTAGATTTGATTCTTGTATAAGTGTTGTCTCTTCTCTCAAAATGTAACAACCATTCTTTACTGTAGAATTCACATTCTCTTTGATCTTAATGGAATTGACTTTGAAATATATCACAGCCAATGATGGATTACTGTGTGAATAAAACTGATCTTTTGCGTTGATTGCAAACAAATCATTTTTTCTTAAAAATCGAGGTTCAGAAAAATAATCTTCAAGTACGGTAATAATTACATCATTGGTGCATTCATATGAATTTGATATCATAGAAATTTTTGCCTCGGCAGCAAAGCTAATACTATCATCCTTTATTGGCACTGAAATGAAATAAAGGTAATTATTATTTAGAGATAAACAGATATTTCTTTAAAATATTTATTTTGTACTTACACAAAAAACAGTTATCAATTGTGCATTGAAGTGCATTTTCTATATTATGTCTAACAATTTCGCTTACAAGTATTTCATTTGTACCTAAATCACTTAGTGGAACAATTAATAATTTGTACTTTTTATAAGATACCTTAGAACACACATAACACCAAGTGGGAGTACATATTTTTAAAAACTTTATATTTGCCAGTAAACAAGAATTGCAGTCTATGTAGTACTCCGCTTCATTATAAGATTGTTTAGCTACATTGTGAAGTTCATAGTCTGATAAAATTTTCCACTCAACCCTTGTGTTCATTAATACCTTTAATTTATGAAATACATAATGTACAAATGTATAAAAAAATATGTATTTATAATTGTGTTTCATCATTATTGTTAATTCTCGTAAAAAATTGATATAAGAATACAGAGTGCTCATGTTGCATAAATACTTTCGTTGCAAAAACGTGTATGCTGAAAAGTAAATATTTAGTTACTAATAATATATCACCAAAATTTCAATGGATTGAAGTCTTCTGTTCCATAGATACATTAAAATCATGGAATTTGAACGATATATTGACAATTAATATGTAGTTAATGTCTTTTGAAATTTATTTAAAGTAGATATCATTATGCGTACCAATCTTAAACCATTTATCCAAGTATAATTATACAAAGAATATTTAAGAAATAAGAAATTTGTTCAGTCCTCGGTAATCAGTTCTATATAATATATAGTGATTGAATTTTTCTTCAGCCAGTATAAAATTATTTTATAAACATTGTTGTATTGATATTGTACACAAAAAGGAAATAAATAAAGTTATATATAACATTTTTAATAAATCGTGTTTATTATTCTACAATTAGGTTAGTGGCCCCGTATTGTGCATATGTGGGCGACTATAACGTCCCTTGCGAAGAAAAAGTAAAGCTTAGTTCGAAAAATAGCCCTCAGATGCCTGACCGTTCTTGAAATTTACAATCAAAACTAGTGTGCCCAATGGTATTTGGGATTCTGTTCAGAATCTGCTCCAAGTGGCGGAAAGTATACCTCATAAGTAGGATTGGACGAATCCAATGATTTGTCAATGAAATCCATTGGCATCATCCAATCCCATTTGTGATGAGTAATTCTCCCACTCCTACTTTCCTCGAAGAAAATCGTAAAATAGTTAGGCATCTGAGAGTTCTGGTGCCAAAACGCCTGAACTATCAGCCAAATTACCGACAGTCGATTTAGGTTAATAATTTGGGCGTTTTGCCAACTACTAATTGGCGCTGTATGAACCCGAACAGAGCTTCGTTTTTTCTCCAAAAGAGGCGCACCATTAACGGCAAATAATTTTCATTTTTATTCTTGAATTTTGAACAAGTAGTAGACTGATGTAAACACTTGTAGTATACATACATATATTGATCGTTTCGGAGATTTTATATTATTAATCGAAATTTATGTTAACTTCATGTATCACACCAATTAAAAATGATAAAATCACTTGAAAATTAATAAAGATTTATAAAATGAGACTGTAATTTTGTAGTCCCTTCTTCAGAAAAAAATAGAAATGTTGCTATAATTACAAATAGACAAATACGTATTTAAGAATATTTTATTATATAAGTCAGAGATATATTAACAACTCTGTACTTATACACGTAAGAAATTGTACATATCAGGTAACAATTTAAAATTAATAAAAATGTTAATTTATGAAAGAGAATTATTTAACATATATATATCTATATATACATATCACATTACAATTCAGTTCTTTTGGACATAATAAATGAAACGTTCATTTTTACACATTAAATTGAGATAAGATTAACCAGTGCTATCAACGATTAAAATTTCATTCTTTTCTGTACAGAATATAGTGTATGTTATACTAAATGCTAGTTAAATGTATAATGAACCATCTGCTGGACCTAAGTATCTTATGGAAATGAGTATAACATCAATTAGTGTCCATACACCAAGTCCTCCAAAACTCAACAATTTTCCAATTCCATGGTGCCAGTGACCCAAATAAAACCTGCAATGCATATTAATGAAAATATTAGTAAAATACTTAAAGCTGATTTTCAGAGATACTGAAAATTTTTGGCATTATAGTATACCGATCAGCCCCAAAGCCTCCTAAAGTAACACTGAGAATTAAAGCAGTGGACCACCGATATCCTACAGTCCAGTTACACAATAAATTTTTCATAAATTTGCGTCTTCCTAGACAGAGAATATTGCTATTGACTGTACAATTAGTTCTATAGTACTGTCGAGGAGATGCCACAGAACTACAAGAGTTCTTCTGTTGACAATGATGCTCCCAATGGTCTGTCTGATAACAATATCGACATATGTACTTCTTTTGAAAGGTCTGATCACCCTAAAAGTGTAATTCATGAATTATTGCTGCAAAAATAAAAAATACTATGATGTTATTATAATAATTTTGCTTACAACACAATCAATCTGCTCTAAGACTGTACATTCTGCTGTATACATTGACCCATATACACAGTTTGGATTTAAATTACAATTTAGACACTCTCCACTTAGTTCTGAACACAGGCTACCACTTGGACATAGTTTGGATATCTCTTCCTGTAAACAATATAATTCTTAAATGAATGTTTAACAAACTCCTAGCAGTGAAATAACCTTTTATATTACCTTTTTACTGCTGTACGCTGGTGTAGAATTTACATTTGCTTCCTTCATCATGTTGTTAACCATGCTCTCTGCAAGAGAGAAATATTACGAGAAAATACAAGAAGTTAAGAAATTAGGAAAACATTAAAGAACATGGAATTTACCATAACCCATAGAAACATGTTTCACAGTAGTCAACAGAATCGCCAAAAGAACGAAAATCACATTTCTCGTATTGATGTGTACAATACCCATTATGAACGATTGTTAATTGATGAGATTTAGTTCATTCATGTGCAAGAAAACAGTTCCTCTTCTCCAATTCGATCAATTTAAAGTTTGTAAAAATAGTTGCTTAAACTGCTATGAAAATATATGCATATGTATATACGTGCAGATATTAATATGGTAATACACTTTCAAATGTAGTTATAATATAATTTCATGAAGAATCAGAGATAAAAGGAATCATTAAATTCGCACTAAAATAAAACAACAAAATGTGTTACTACAGGGACTAACAATCTCAAACCTTTAAACCATTTAACGTTATCTATATTTTATAGATAATACGTTCATCTTCAGTAGTAGGATTCGTATTGTATTATTAACAGAACATCTTCTGGACCAATTTAGTATTTGAATAACTTTTACCGCAAAATTTTTAGAAATATATATGTAAATCGTTCATATATCTATCGTTCTCCCTATAAAATATTTTACTGAATATTTATATATCTTTCTTATTTGTATTGCAGATTACAACTGTCTAATTTAAAATTGACATTCTCAGTTAGTAGCTTTCACTTTAGGCCAGCCAACGAGTTCTTAACGCGGTGTGTATATTGTATATTCTGTACATAATAGGCTTCTAAGCGCAAAGCAACCAGAGGTAGTATCACACGACGTTGAAAACTAAGGGCACGTTTAGTTCTATGTAACAGTTAATAAAGTTAATTGATGTTAATAACATATATATTTTTCATTTTCTACTATTTATACGTGGAAAACAACTTTTAACCATTTATATTAGATGTCATAATTATAAATATTTCTCAGTTGCCTATGATTCTAGCTTTGAATACCAAATATTGGCGTCATATTGTAATGTGCTTACGCTTTGTTGTAGTTTCGGAGAGAAAATCTGTATTATATTGGACAAAACGATTGTCATAGAATTTGTTACGCGTGCTCATCAAAAGCGGCGTCCAAATGAAGTAAGTTCCCATATTCCCATCGTGTAACTGAACCGTTATTTCTCACTTGCTCCTTTAACGAAATAAGCAGGGTAGAAAATGATAGAGGGGATAGCAATGAGTTGTTAGCATCTACAGAACTATAGAACACACAGATGCAATCGGAATTGTACTGTAGCATTTTCTTTCAGGCAAATGATAGACGTATTCCGTATGCAACCTGTGCGGTAATAGTTTGTAAATATCGAAAGTCTAAGAACATCTAACTAATGCGCAGACAAGTCAGGACGATTCTCTTTCGAAGTAACTTCTGTTCGTTTCTAACGAAAGCGATGTGCGACATTGTTCCCTATTGCTATGAAATGACTGAATAGATTGTATGTATTTGGAAAAAATACGCAAAGCAACGAATCTTCGCATAGTTACACTTGTTTCTAACAATCAGCTGACTTCCGGAACTCGTACGAGGACGGGAGACGAAGTTAGTGAGGCCTTTCGTTCTTTTCACTTGACACCGCCGCATTTTTACAACCAAATAACACACGTCTTTTTTCCCAGTAAACCTAACAATCAAGGACTGACACGTTCGAATCATTTATACCGTAAGCTCGTCTAAGAGCCAACTAATGTTCAATACCGCCTAATCATTAAACCGTCGGAAAAGTAATTTTAAGGTAAATCCTACTAACACATTTTTTTATCTAGTAAATTCTGTTTCTTTAATACAGTCTCTTGTTAATTCGTTTATTAGTGAATGTCAGTTGCATTGATAATTATTTTTTGTTCAGTTTTTAATAGATAAATTAATGCTTTAATTTTCCAGATAATATGAATTCTCAAGAAGGTTCAAGCAATAACCAGAACAAAGCGGAGACAAAAGTGGATGGACATTTAAAGAAAAGTAATAATAATCAACCGATTGAAAGTAGACTATGTGGAGATCAACTAAAATTAAATAATAAGCTAGGTGAGAACAGTGCCAAGAACCTTCTGTCTTCTAAACCTTCAGTCACATTGGCTAATGGTACAAGATCTGTGCAAGCTGCCACATCTGGTTTCAATAATTCTATGGACCAAGATACAAATCAGGACATGGTGAACGCAAGTGTATCTTCCATATTTTTAAATACCAATAGTATCAAACCTCAAACTGTAAATTCTACTGTCACAAGTCAATTGAAGCATAAGACTATAATGAACACGAGCGCTTTAAATTTGCCTAAGCCTCAGATGCATTTAAACTTATCTTCCAATCAAAGCAACTCACATTCGAATCACACTTTTGTACCAGTCTCTTACAACACTGGCACCACATCAAATCCAATTTCACATTTAAACAACACAGCATCTGTTTCATCTACAATTCCACCAAACATATTGCTACCTAGACCAAATGAGGACATTGACATGAAGAATAATGTAGATTATGTATCTGGAATTGAAAAATGTCCATCGAAAGTATCGTGCAGTTCAGATTCTAGTCCTGAAGTGGACAGCGCCTGGCCATCTAGGTCCTATGTTTCTAAATGTGTATTAAATAATATAGGAGGTAGTGTTGGCTCTACAAGTCAAGGAACATGCTGTTTCTTAAGAGCTAATATTAATGGAAACAGAGAAGTAGCAGGCCCGAGTGGATTACAAAAGGTAAATTTTATTGTACTTGCCTACGTATGAATACTTATTTAATTTTTTCTATAGCAAAGTACACAGAGAGAGCAAAATGAGAGGAGAGATTCCAGTTCTGGAAATGAGGGTGATATGTCGGATGGGGAAGATTATTGTATTTACACATACAAGGGGAATGATGACGCGGTTCATTTAGCTCAAAAAGGAGATGCGAATCATGGACAGCCGGAAGAAGGCGAAGAGGATGGACAATCTCATAGTGGTAGATCTAGTCCAGAAATGGACTTTTTAGAAATGGATTTTGATCCTGGGCCTTCTTGCGAACAGGTATTGAATGATTCTGACGAAAGCGTGATTCGTTTCTCACAGTAATATCTATCCCACAGGATACAGGAGATAGCGACTTGGCCTCTATAAACGAAGACATACAGAATATAGCGTTAGACAACGTAGAGCAGGATCCAGTATTAAACGATTTAAGTAGCGGTAAAGTTGTATCTCGACAAGGAATTGCATCTACATCACAACATCTAAAACAAAGCATGCAAAACGTGAATCATGTAGAACCTCAGCAATGTTCATCAACTAGCCAATCCACGCCAGAACCAAGCGTGAAACCAAGTTATCCTTCGCCATGGATGCCAAGTTATCCATGGATGCCAAGTACTAGTGGCGCAACCGGTACATATTATTTCTAGTCTAACATGCGAAGGTAGACTGCTAAAAGCAATTGGGAGAGATTACGTAAAAGTACTATTAACGAAACACAATATTTGACATGTAAACTTGATGAAAGAAAAGTTTCCTAATTGTTTGGAGCAGTACATATTTTTCACAGAAATCATATTTATATATAATTTTATAGAAAAATGGGACACTGCCGGTCTATATCGCAATACAGGATGCCCGTTACGAGAATCATATGGATATCACAACACAAGTGGAGATCTTATCTCGCCCGGTGATAACAGAGACACTGAATCGGAGCTATGGATGGAATCTTCTATAGCTTCTGTTTCGGAGAGCTCTTACTTGAAACTATTATTTAAAAATTTAAATTCTGGGAGAGTGAATCTCAGTTCAACTCTCTACCATCGTATAATGGCAAAGAAACTGATGCTCAACAAACAGGCCGAATTCAATCAGAGTGGCGACTCAAATCTAGTTAATAATAACATTATGATTTTTAACAGAATCTGTAGCATTTTGTACAAATATTTCTTTTACAGGAAAACGAATTATCTAATGAACGATTAGATGGACTTTTACCGGTGGAAAAAGTTATGTTATGGAGCGAGAAGGAAGCTACGGTGAAACAAGTTACCCAAATCGAAACGTCTGCGTGTGGTGCTACTTCTGTGATTAATGCTTTGGTGGGTACAAGGTTTGGGAAATAACGTGTATTAGTGATAACAAATCTGATCGAAAATCGTTCTTACAGTTGGCTTTAAATGTATCATTTTCGTTGGAAGCGTTACTAACCGGTGTAAACACTAGACAAAGAGAACCAGGCTCACCATTACCTAGATATTTATATAGTCGCTCTGTGGCCGGGTCGACTCACAGAGACTTGGCACGAGGTATAGCTTCGTGTACGAACGGTTCAGTTATCACAAAATTTTTTGCGTTCTATCCGGAAAGAAAAGTCTCCTTGTCTCACTGGCTGCATTACTGGATTTCGAGAGGTGTGCAACTAACAAAGTCCATCGTCAAATATACTGAATTTTATTTTACAAATGTAAAATTTCTCTTAAAGGAGCGGCGCCTATCGCGACGTTGAATTTACAACATTGCGGAGAAGGCTGCGATATTCCAGATGCATGGCATCATCAAATGATATTTGGTGTGGGACAGGCAGGAATATATTTAACCAATCCGTTAGAATGTTTACCCGAACAGGTTGGTTAAAATCGTAATAACCTAGTTATTTACATACTATTGCATTTTAATTCTCTTTTAGTACGTATGGCACCAACTTGTAAGTCCTAGCATTTTGCTTATACGGAGAGCAGATGTTCTGGCTCATTGGAACGCTAATACGGATTTAACACCACTCGCCACTATGAATCAGAACTGGCGAAAGCTCAATGTTCTCGGTAGGTTTAATGTTCGTATTAATTGCTATTGAAGAGTGTTAACATTTTAATTTTTCAGGACAAGTTGTAAATATGGTACGAGAAGCAATGACTCAGCTTAGTAATGCTAATACTGGTACAACTCACATTCGTATTCCTGCATCTTATCAAGCGGGTATTACATTAGTTATGTGTGCAGATTCCGCTGCTGCTTCCGAGTTGTTACATGCTGAACAATTACCATTACTCTAGTCTTGTTAATCAAAATTTATAGAATCCAGGCTGCCCTCCCTTTTTTTATTTGTAATAAACTGAATTAGCAGGCTGGTCCGCACAATGTTGTTTACAATAGTTCATTTATTATATAAGGCAGCTAGAGAGTCAGAATTTAAATGATTTACTTTTTCCACATAAAAAATGTTTATATTCAAAGAGATTATTAATTGAAATATATTTCAATAAAATATTTCCGTTTTATATGCAGTTATATTTATAAATTCGTGCATTTAGAAAGGAAACTTCCGATAAAAAGGAAATTGTACATTCTTTTTTTTATACACGTTAGAAATCTTAGAATATTTTTAAATTCAGGTAATCGTATGTAATGTATTGCAACATGTTGCTACATACGATCGGAATTCATGTAATCACCTTTAGCAATGATAAAAGGTAAGTGATTGTTTCTTGTAGTTAATTATAAATGTCTGTCTTTTCGTTTGTTTTACTTCAAAATCGCGTTAAATATTAAAAATTGTTTTGGCGGTGATCAGGTAGAACTTAACAGTACGTTTTGTATAAACATTCCACTACAGTCTATTGCTGGAATTATAAAGAATGTGTGCTTTCTGTAGGTATGTTGCTTACAATATAGCATTCTCTCATATAATTACTATAACATAAATATTCAATTTATGTACACAGTGCACTCTACCGTTCATCAAACTGACCACGTTCTCCCAGAAAGTTTAAATTCACTTAAGACATACTGGAACAAAGAGAAAGACGTCGATTATTATTACAATCGATAAATCAACATATTCAAAATTTACTGATACATTTACCTTTCTATAAGTGATGCCCGCATAGTTGATGTTATTGCAGCAGGGGTAGCTTCGTTGAGTTTAAAAACACTTTCGATAACCGACAGTTCTGTTGATGTTGTATCCATTCCACAGAAAGAAACCCAATCGTTTACAACCATTCCTGCAGCTATTACGTCGCTACCTCTATTTACCGTTCCTGCCTGTTTAGTATAGTAACAAATAGCTCAATATTTTGCAAGCTGTATGTATTTTATGTAACATAGCTATAATAAATGATCTTACGGCAAGTGGTACTTGTAACAAAGATGATAACTCATCTTGGTCTTGTATAGATGTTTTTGGATGTACCAAGCCGCCTTGATTCGATAACACAGAATAGGAACCCACTAGAACATTACTTGCCACAGTTTGCCTAAAAACTTCTACTTTCAGAGTATCAGCTAAAATTTCTTCTGTTTCCTATAGACAAAAATTTAGAACATTATAATAGGAAAGTAGTTATACTTAATAATAACACTTGGAGATGGAATACATTTTAGAATTTGGTGTAATTTATATTAACAATGAATACTTACTCTATCAAGATCAGGATGTACCAAAGCTACATGATCATTACATGCAATGACATTGCCAAGAGCAGAGAGTCTCTCTTCTACTCTCTGGACTTTGACATTATCTGGTAGTGAATTCCGTACATGCTGTAGTTCCGTATCTGTCGTTGTGTTCGGCACCAGAAGACCATTCTTGTTTCCTAATGCAATTCAAATTATTTTAAATTCCTAGTTTATTCCAGCTAATTGCTTAAAAGATTAATTTTTACTTACCGACGCACAATCGTCCTATAATTCGACATCCTCCTAACGACGCGTGTATGACAGGAATCGTTTCAGCTAATTCAGCCTCGAACACACTATAATTACAATGTTACGCATTTTATTAACCGCGAGTGTTTTCATTGAATGTCGCGTCAAAGCATGCTAGAGGTTATAAAAGTTACACGTGAGATCTATAGTACTGAAACAGTTTTGAACGTTTCACTATTAAAATGAAATTCACAAAGAATAACGTGTGCAATTATCGTATCTATTGTTACCTGTAGAAATTCTCGGAACCGCCAATCGCTACGAGGCAATAAGCATTTGTCAATTTGGAGAAGACTCCGACCTCGTTGTTATTCTCAAATTGTACACGTACCGCCATGATTGCACAATTTAATTTACATGAACGTGCTCGAGTTTGAAAGAAATTTTAAAAAATATCGTGTCTAAAGGTTTATTGATAGATAAAATACACACGCTAAGCTACACGCGTTCACGTATCCTCCTCCCGCTAACACGAGGTGTAGCGCAAGCGTACGTGTCACGTCACGAAACGCTACACAAAGTAATCTCTCAGTTCAACAACCATATCCGGGGCCAACGATGCTCTTGAATTGAGAGAATGCAGCGAATTGCTGTGCTCTGATTGGTTGACGATTTACAGCTGAACAGTGCTGCCCTCATAGTCAATGACAGTCGGAGGAAATAACGAGTGAGTAAGACAGTATGACTCATTACAAACACATGCGAAACGAGTCACATCGACACGAATACAGCTTGTCTCACTTTAGTGTGTTGCAGTCTCACTTTTTTCACGCATTCATATCTGCAGCTCTATCTGTAACACGCGGCGCGATATTCGACTTGTACCTTTCGCCCAGGGCTGATTTAGAGCAATTTTAGGGCAGATTTAGAGAAGTTTTAAGACAGTTTTAGGGCAGATTTAAATATGTACTAAAACTACTCTAAATCTGCCCTTGACGAAAAGTACAAGTTGAATATCGCGCCACATGTTTCATATGAAGAGCCAGGTATAGATGCGCGAAAGAGTGAGACTGTGAAAACACGGTAAAGTAAGACTGAATATGATTTCGTTCGTGTAGACATTCACATATAAAGCCCGTTGAGTTCATTCTGTTCTTCTTGATCATCTTCAATGATCATCATCTGAATGGTGGGGATGAAAATGTTCTTGAATTGGGTGAAGAAAAAACTTTTGAATTAAGAGACGACTGTATATATGTATGAGTAGAGTCAATGGTAGAAGGAGTGGTTGAGTTGGTTATTTGTCTAGAACACCGTGAATCATCTTACCAAACTATAGTTGCGCAATGTTGCGTTCCCAAATGAAATATTCGTTAATCAATTGCAATGAATTATTTAACTAAATGTATTGATTTAACAACTGAATTGATGATTGAATTATTTTTTCAATCGTAATTGGTTTAATGATTAATTATTACATCTCTTTTGATCGCAAAATAGATATTTGATTCTACTAACTTGCATTTACTAACAGGTAGCAGTTAACACTTTAAGATGTCTACAAACATTGCGTGCACATGTATTTTTCTGTCTTCAAAATTTCAAGTTAAAATTACAGTAATGCGTCTACTCCTGCACACCAGGCTTCAGCTCGATCCGTTAGCGAGGGTTACTATAGAAATTTTGTTTGCTCTGATTGGTTGAAAATTTACTGGTGAGACAGTGCTGCCCCCACATTAAAAGAAAAAGAGAGAAAACAGCGAGTAAGCAAGAGAGCATGAAATCAGCACAACTACATGTGGAACAAGTCACACCGACGAACGGTTGTCCCATTCTACCGTGCCTGCGGTCTTATTCTTTTCGCGCATCCATTCGGTTGGCGCGTCATCAGAAACAGGGGCCGCGAAATTCGATTTTTAAAGAAGCTTCAAATAATAAAATCTGTTACCTCATAGAATTCTCGAAAGCGTATTTGCGAAGTATTTTTGCGTCTATTTACTATTTAAAAAATCCATTTTACCCCAACACTACATCACAACCATTAGCTTTATGTAATTATCAATTTCGAATTAGTTATAGTACAATCGAAGTATCTTCTGATCTACAACTGATTTGAAATCGAAAATTACATCGATTCCCCGAGTCTTGCCGCGTGGAGACTCGAAAGGGAGTCAAAACGAAACCAGAATTTGTTATGGCTCTCTTTAGTATGTATCTATGATAAACGCAATAAAATATAAATTTTGCACCATTTCACGCAGTGACAAAACATTGAAACCGCTGACCAAATTACCGACGTTTATGATAGATGGCGCCACCACAACTTTTCCATACAAAAATTGATCGTCGGTAAATTGCCTACAAGTTTTAGCGTTTTGTCTCTGTTTCGACATTTTAGCAGAATTGATAGGCGCCGCCATCTAGCAGGGGGGAACTGAAACTAAATGGTTGAACAGTTTGAACGGTTTGCCATTACGTCGAATGGCGCTATTTTGTTATTTTCAACAGCAAATGATTCGTGCCGTTTTTAACACGGTCTTTTATGGAAAAACTGGCAAGAATCATCTGTCCTCGATATTTACAATAATAAATAAACTTTTGTTGCATGATGTAGATGCAGGGGAGTCTCCTGAATATTAATGTAGCCTCAAATTACTTGCTCAAGCTCTCAATTGATAGATTTTATATAATTTTCACAGACGTATCTTTCTTACGACAAGAATTATTAGCAGCTGCAAAAAATATTCAATTATTCGTATATTGGCAACAATAAATAGACTTTTAGAAGCTAATATGTACGCAGCAAGTTATTCTGAAAATTTCTATGCATTTCTATGCCTTATGCTAGAATTCATACCAATATACTGTAGTATACCAATATAGTGTTTTTATACCCGTGAAACGGCTATTTTCGCGGGAACCATAGCTAGCCAAGATCATGGCAATCTGCGGCATGGATCGAATGCGCAAAATTATTATACAAATTTTGAAACTAATGTAATTTATTTTGAGTTATTGATTTTCAAGTAATTCGAGTCTGCCTCTTTCCTCTTTCCAGGCCTTCACGCTGTTTAGGGTTTTACAAGATAATGAGAAACTTGGAAAAAAAGAAATTCTAGTTTAAAACATGTGAATCTACGTCATCATTATTTTCAGTGGACATCCCGTGACACTTAGATAAATAGTTGACGAGACTTTTGAAATTATACAATTCGCTACACGATTACCCCAAATTGATAAAACCAAAAGGTTCTTCAAACTTTTCAAAACTATTTGAATACGTCTAGTAAACCGAACGAGCCATCCGGAATTGAATTTTGTGATAAATACAAGTATAATTCTTTCGGAAAGGTTCATGTAGTGCCAGAAGTGTTCCAGCAGACCAGTAGAGTCGGCTAAAAGATTGTAAAAAACCGAACTCACCGAGAACGCGGATAAATTTTCACGAAATTGTTGCGAATGAAGTTACAGAGCTAAGTGCCAAATGTTCTCCCGTCCTACGGTAGGCGGTATATTCGCGGGGAGCGAAAAGAAATGCAGCGGTAGTCCCCAATTACAGCATTCACGGCGCTCATCGGTATCCTTTAACAGCGAAGGACCGTGACGAAGAATCGGCGGGGCCCACGAAACTTATAAACGTCATTACCACCGTGAAGAGGGGGCCCCGTGATTACGTTAGAACGACGAGAGCAGAGTGGCGGTGCGGCGCGGCGCGGCGGCGGCCCGCTGAAGGGGTGTGGGTAGAACGGTGGCTCGAAGAGGAGGCTGGGGGCTTGTCTTCGTCTCTCGTTTCCTCCTTGGTCTTTCTCGTGCGCCACGGAGCCGGTTCGTGGCGAAGCCGGGTTTTAACGATCGGTCATTAAGTCGCGAAGAAAATTGAGACGTCCACCTCTCGGTGAGCTCATACCCAATTGAGTAGCGGCCTTAATACCCCTTATGTATTATCCGGTAGGCGAAGCACCTTGTTAAACGGACCCGCCATTTCTTCTTCTCACTTCGTGTTTTTCCACGCGGGATCAAGCTCGATCGAAAACTCGACACTACCGTAACAGCTCTCCTTCTTCTTTTTTTTCTCCGTCCTCACGTTGATTTTTGTTCTTCGCGGAATTCTCTGTGCACCTCGATATTCGAGTACCCTCGTCGCTCTGCTCCGCTCTGTTTCGCGGAGAAGCTTCGAGGCGCGGTAGTTACCTCTATTATTCGAGCTGAGCAGAGACATACGGCCGTTTGGTGACAGTTCGGCTTCAGTGACAGATTTAATTTCAATTGATCTATGCAGTAAATCGTTTCGCATATCGATTCTCTTAGATTCAGTTGATTACTATGCCTTGGAGATGTTAGCAGCCCCTTTCTTCTACTAGTTCGTAATGTAAGGATGTCCGAAAAAACAATATATTCGGGTTTAAAAAGGCGTTTATTCAATATAGTCTTCCGCTCGCGCTGCAACGACAACCCCGTTGCTTCTTTGGCCGCGTTCTTATACTAAACGGTATTGTAGGCGGTTACCGCTAAACACCAATAGCATTGCTTAAAAACTAATATACATCCTCCGAGAGGCGACAAGGTGAGGGAAGCTGGCCAATTTGCCGAGGTACCCTCGCCTTGAGCTCTCGTTGTCTACCTAAAGCCCTCGACATCTCGCATTTGGTTCGCAGATGTTTTACGGTGCGTCAACGGCTATTGAGACCTTTAGCTAAAATACGGAGTCCCTAATAAACAATCATAAAACAAAAAGTTCCGCTAAATCTCAAAAATAGTAATGATTCTTGAATGGAGTTTCGCGTGCAATTATAGCAATTTCGTTCACATTATTTCTCAGCTTTGAAACAAAAATGGACAACTTGGGAAGAGGAGCATTACAAGGCAATTGTTGTGACGGCAACACCGAAGGTCGAACGTATCTCGCCGTCCCTCCAGCGGATTAGGCGACCTATTGAAAATCGCTACACTTACGAGATCCAAGCTCCTGAACACACCCACCTCGAATCAAAAACACTGCAGTCCTCCACCATAAACTACCCTTGACCAATCACCAAAGAACCGAGGTGAATTATTGTAAAGAATATCATTAATAAAGTGTAAATAGATACAACTAAGCATCTTCCTCAAACAATCAAGAGGTTCAATATCACTTTGTGCACATTGAGAGGGAGCACCAATTCAACATTGTGCTACTCGCGTATACAGCAACTATAAAAACGAGCCGCAGGGCTCGAATAATAGTATCTCAGCTTTCCAAGTTGTCCATTTTCGGTCCTAAGCTGAGGATCAACGTTACTCTACATCCTTCGTTATTCGAGTCCCGCGTCGATACAAAGGACAGAGTGTCCCAAATGATTTCAGGAAGTTGATCGCGCAATGGTCGAGTTTCACCGGCGAAGATGACAGTGACCCTTCCCGGTTTCGTCTCTTGTTAGGTCACCGAGAGACTCAGCTGGCCGTGACACGCGTTTAATCGGCACGTGACGCATATTTTCCCCGGCGTGTCGGATCTTTGAGTAATGGGCCCCGAGTATGCAGCCGTCGATCCTGATTACGGATCCTGATTGCCGGCATTAGTGCGCGCGCCGGTTATCGACCATCGGCCGTCATGTAGAGCCGCGAACCCGGCATAAATACGCCACGAAAGACAGTCGAGATGTCGGTAGATCCGAGAGGGATCTCGATACACGTCAATCGATAGAACGCCGTCCGATCTCGGCCAGCTCTCTCGGTTCGCCATTGTTCCCGCGGCTCGCTCTGGCGAAAATTCTTTCCGAAATGCTTCGGTTAGCCCGTGTCCCGATTATGGGAGTGCGAATAGGCCGCTCGGAAATCAGCAGGTCGCGAAATTGCAACAGAAATCGGTGGCAGAAAGCGATGACTAGACTTGGATTTTATGCATTTATGGCAATGATCAGGTCGATGAAATATAAAATTGTGGGAAACTAATGAATAATTTAATAATATTGTTACACTGTTTTTGACTTATCAATATTATTAAAAGAAACAATTTGCATTCATTCAATTTATATCTCTTGCAACTGTGTTGGACAATTTTTATTTTGCGTAAAGGTCAGCAGTCTAGTAATGACATTGGCCTACTTTAGATGAAGATTTATTCAGAGATAGTACAAGTTGAAACGCCTTGGTGTAGGATTTTTTTTTAGTTGTTCTATGAAACAGAAACGAGGAACAGGTTCGGTAGTGGGATGTCCTAGTGTACCTTCTGTTAGTGCAAAGCACACCTTTTGCACGGAGCACGAGAAAGTGGCTAAAAAAATGTGCACCAAACTTTGTGGGGTCGTTGCAAAGGAGAAGTTTCAATCTTCGCATTTAAGTCGATTAACAGCGAGAAAAAATTTTCGACGTATTTACAGATGTATCAATGGGCAATTTTTTCAAGAGACTGGTACACCTATTCTATTATGCAGAACATGTTATCAGAAAACAAACGATTCATTGCAGAAGCAGAAGCTTCGAAATATGTTCAGGTGCATTCGCGTGGGACCGGTTTTTACGAAATTGTAGCTGGATCGTACAATTTTCAATTTTCGATTCGTATAAATTGAAACTATTTTCTGGAGCTGTTGTGTAACGAATTCAGAAGCGTAAAAGCGTCTCGGGAGCAAGGCACATTAGCGAGGGGGCATCCGTTATCGGCGATCGGGCAGCCTGGAACAGAGTGAAACCGGTATAAATATGCCGTCAAAGGACAGGTAAGATGACAGCTGCCGTACATATGTAATATTTCATCGCTAACAAGCGGACAACGCGCGCGACTCGGACCTCGGTTATGCCATCCATTGTCGAAGATTACATCGTTATTTCATTGTTTTACCGACCGATTCAAATTCGCTTTTTGCTCGCACCGGCTCGTGCGGCGTACATGAATCAATATGTTCCGTAATAATCGAGTTATCGCGGGACGCTATGCTTCCCCCTCTCTCACCCTCTCTAAATTGAGAGAAAGAGTGAGAGCGATAGAGGGAGACGCGACGCGAACAAGTTCGTTCGCTTTTGAATTTCTGCTCGAATAATTTTCAGCAGCTTTTATCGATCTAGTTTCGAAACTGGTTCAGGAAATTGAGGAAGATATTGTTCGAGCGTCGTCCTTCGCGTCACAAATCGCTGCCGATATCCGGGGAGGTGATTCGTTTTAATTAATTCTAATTCGGGCTAACCGGAGGCCTTCGACTAGGCTTTGGCTAGCAGCGGGATCGACTCTTCGCGTAAACAGGTTCCAGACGTTAATTTCTGCTCGCTATGAATAGTAGAAATTTTGCATAAGCGTAAGTGGATATCTTGCTTATTCAATTTATAATTTCACGAGACAAGTTTCTCGATCGTGCAGAGACTTAGCGGATTTTGTTTTATTACAGCCATGGCGTTTATTCAATTTGGATCGACATCAAACAGCAACAGGCTGCTGCAACAGAGACAGCGTTTTCGGGTAATTCCAGTGAATCGGAAGATGGCGATTAAATATAATCGAAAACAGTAAATCAATTAGCTTCCGTGCCGAGTGAAAGATCATGTTTCTCCAAGCGAATTAGGGTATATTAGGAACGACGAGTAAAAAACGTAGCCGCCTCGTTATCGCTGCCATAGCCTTCGTTCGTAATCAGCTAAACTCTCTTCCGTGGAAGTGCATTTCCCAGTTCGGAGCTAATTTCTCGTTCGCTGGATAATTGAAGACAGTTAGATCGGTGTCTTGACGGGTTCAGAACCTTGTTTGAGTAGAACGAGTAGCGGAATAGCCGAGGGTCGAATCGGTAGCGGCGTTTCGCAGCGAGCCGAGTGAGCCGAGCGGGGCGTTCAATTTTCTGGGAACGGCCGCGAGTCGAAATTAATTAGGTCCTTCGCAGGAAGAGAGCTCGCTGCTCGCTGCGAAGGATATCGAGCGTCGGAGGGTGGCGGGGACGAGGCCAATCGTGCGCCTTCATTGCCCTCGACGCGTTTCAGGCCGTGAGCGTTAATTGGCCGGACCAATTAATTCCAACAAGTTCGCTCGGTACGATTAGTGCGCGTATGTGGTGGTGATAGCGCTGTGTGCTCTCTCACACACACACGCTAACCGATTCTGTTCCTTTCTCTCTCTCTCTCTCTCTCTCTCTCTCTCTCTCACTCTCTCTTTCTCCCTCTCTCCTCCCTCTCTCTTCTCTTCACTCTCTTCTCTTCACTCTTTGTTTCTCTTTCTCCGTTTTATCGTCCCATTTTCTCCATGGTGTGCTCTCGCTGTTCGCTCGCTACGCGGTAACAAGCGTAGAGTCTGCGGACGCCGATCTGCCCCCGGAAAACGAAGAACCTGTTCCACACGCGGCGGCGGTTTCTCGCATTCTCGGCTGCTCCCGCGACACCAGATACCGTCGTTGTTCTTCCTCCGCTTCGGGTAACAGGAATCGGACGCAATAACGAAAACACAAATTACGAGAGCACCTAGAGAGTTGCCGATCGTCTCGCTACGATAATCTTACCCAGGCTCACGGTGGTCGACGGCTGATTATTAAAACTCTTTCGCCCGTCCTATCGATCCGATTACCGATCCATTCTGAATCCGTGCCCTCCCCGAAACCAACGAACGGAGATTCTTCCTCGTCTCTGCTTGTCTGCTTGCGACAGATCCTGGGACATGTCACCTTCGTTTTGCATTCTCTTTCTATTAATCCTCGGCTTGCGGTTACCGGATCTTTTGTGATCGGATTTATTTAAATGACCACCTTGATAGTCAATTGTCGGCAATTCAGAGAGGTAAGTGACTGTTAAACTGGGAACAAAAGAAAGACTAATAAGTGTACGGGAAATATCTTCAAAAATATGTTTGGAAAAATTATTCGATAAAACATGGAACTCTTATAAACATCGTCAATTGTATAGTCGTGAAAATGCTCCGCCGTCCGAGGGTTAAAGAAGTAGGTAACTAACACGTGGACCGTGCGCACGTATAATTTAACCGTTTGAGTCCCAGGGGGTATTGAAAAAACACTGTCGAAGAATCCCAAACAGTGCAACCGCGCTTTCTCTAAGTGAGTACGATAAGACCCAAGCAGCGCGATAGCGCTTGTTTTATTTTGTGTCGAGAAATACCAAGCGGCGCGATAGCGCTTCGTTTATTTTACATCGATGGATCCCAATCGGAATAATAGCGATTCTTGTATTTGTTAGGTAACGCGATTCTCACCATTTTCTCATCGCTCCGTCACATTTATTGCAGTTTGCAAAGCGATCGGATGTATTCTTGCGTATGTGTTTCTCATTGTTAATAATTGGGTGTTTCAAAATGATTTACTGTCCCACTTTTTTAAATTTGGTGTATCCCCCAAAAGATAGAATGAATCAAAAAAGAAAATCTATTAAAAGGAGCTGTGTGATGTACTTGCTTCAGAAAATCTGAGCGCGCGACTTTAACAATCGGTAACGCACCGTCCGGTTAGGCCACGCCCCTGGTCAATAGGCCACGGCCCCTTGGAGTTAGGTCACGCCCCCTGGGGTTAGACCAGGCCTCCTGGTGGTTAGGTCACGCCAACTGGCCAAAGTAGGTTTGACATTGTTTTAGGGCAGTTTTGGGGCGGCTTTGGGGTACTTTTTGGGGTAGTTATAGGATACTTCTGGAGGACAGTATTATGGTACTTTTGGAATAATTTTGGGACAGTTTTGGGATCCTTTTGGGGTACTTTTGGGGTACTTTTGGGATAGTTTTGGGGCAGTTTTAGGACAGCTTTATGGTAGTTTCGGGGAACTTTTAGGATAGTTCTGGAGCAGTTTTAGAGCAGCTTTGTAGTACTTTTGGGATACCTTAAGGATAGTCTTGGGGCAGTTTTAGGGCAGCTTTGTGGTAGTTTTGGGGTACTTTTAGGATAGCTTTGGGGCAGTTTTGGGGAAGTTTTAGGACACTTTTAGGGATAGTTTTAGGGTAGTTTCAGGGCACCCTTAGGGTCGTTTTAGGACACTTTTAGGGTTGCTTTGGGTTAGTTTTTGGGCTGAATTGGGGTAGTTTCAGGGCAGTTTTAGGTTAGTCTTATGGTAATTTTAGGGTAGTTTTAGGGCAGATTTGAGGTACATCTGTTTAGTTTTAGAACAGTTTAAGAGTAGTTAAATATAACTTTGACATGGCCTTGACCTGTCTTTGAGTGACCTTGAGATGACCTTGGCGTGACCTCGAGAAGACCTTGAGATTACCTTGAGATGTCCTTGACATGACCTTGGCGTGATCCTGAGATGACCTTGGCGTGAACTTGAGACGACCTTGAGATGACCTTGAGAAGACCTTGAAATGCCGTTAAGAAGACCTTGAAATGCCCTTGAGATGACGTTGATATGCCCTTGAGATGACCTTGTGTGACGAAAGCTGCCCTAAAACTGCCCCAAAACTATTCCAAATGTACCTCAAAACTGGCCTAAGACTATCCCTAAACTACCCCAAAACTGCACCAAAACTATCCCAAAAGTACCCCAAAACTGCCCCAAAGCTGCACTAAAACTATTCAAAAATTGACCCAGAAGTACCTCTAAAGTACCTCAAAGCTGCCCTTAAACTGCCCTCAAACTGCCCAAAAACTATCCGAAAGGTACCCCAAGGCTGCCCTAAACTGTAATAAAATTATAGCAAACTACCTCAAGACTGCCCCAAAACTATCCCAAAAGTACTCTAAAACTGCTCCAAAAGTTCGCTAGAACTACCCTAAAACTGCCCTAAGATTCATTAAAACTACCCTAAAACTGCCCTAAAACTATCCCAAAAGTATCCCAAAAGTTCCCCAAAGCTACCCTAAACTAAACAAAGCTATCCCAAAAGTACCCCAAAACTGCCCTACTACTGCCCCAAAAATACACTAAAACTACACTAAAGCTGCTCCAAAACTCTCCTAAAAGTATCCTAATGGCCAATAAGCCCCGCCCCCTGGCCAATAGGCCACATCCCTTTGGGGTTAGGCCACGCTACCTGGGAGTTAACCGTGTGAGTCCCAGGGTGTCTTGAAAAACCACTGTCGAAGAATTTCAAACAGCGCAACCGCGCTTTCTCTAAATGCTTGTTTTATTTTGTGTCGAGAAATACCAAGCGGCGCGATAGCGCTTCGTTTATTTTACATCGATGAATCCCAATCGAGCAATAGCGCTTCTTGTATTTGTTAGGTAACGCGAATCTCGTCTTTTTCTCATCGCTCCGTCACATTTATTGCAGTTTGCAAAGCGATCGGATGTATTCTTGCGTATGTGTTTCTCATTGTTAATAATTGGGTGTTTCAAAATGATTTACTGTCCCACTTTTTTAAATTTGGTGTATCCCCAAAAAGGTAAAGTGACTCAAAAAAGAAAATCTGTTAAAAGGAGCTGTATGATGTACTTGCTTCAGTAAATCTGAGCGCGCGACTTCAGGAATCGGTAACGCACCGTCAGTTGTCCACAATGTTCGAAATGTACTAGGTTTTCTCGACATAAAATCTCAACAGCGCGATCGGGACTTGGGCTTGGGACTCAAACGGTTATAGCGTACTCTAAGGATAATCGAACATTCCGGTTATTTAGGGCACTTTGGAACCAGTATCCTTTGATACGACCGTACGATTGTCCCAATTAACCGACGAGGGACACAGTGTTATTCGATCGGATTCTGTTATCTGGTCTTTATTAACCCTCGTCGAACCGCGTTCGGGTTTTTTTCGAACCCAGAACTCGACCCCTGACCGTTTGACACTTGATGCCGTCTGCCGTTTGTTTATGTTAGAGCAACGACGACAAATGGGAAAATAAATGAAGCAAATATAATTACTACGTAAAAAAGTACGGTAAGTAAGAATAATGATGATGATGATAATAACAACAAAATTTTAGTTGAAAATGTTTCTAGGCTTCGTGTGAGCGGCCAACCGTCCGTACTGGGAGGATTAAACAGTGGCTGAAGGAAGAGTAATCTCCTGTACACAGGCAAATGTTTGGAGGATCCCGGAGAATCTCGTTTCTTCCCTCGTGTTCGTCGATTTTGGAGCAGAGCGACGAACAAGGAATCGATCGGAGCCGTTTAATCAAAATCAGCTCCTGTACAACAATTTCCATGCCGATAAGGGGGGATCGTCGGCTACGGGGATCGAAGGACAGCGCTTGGATCCTCGATCGCGACGCGGCGTGCACGCTCGTCGGCCCCGATGCCTTTTAATCTTGTTTCCTCGAGCGTCAGGCATTTTTCTGGGAACGGTCTCTCGAGTCTGCCGAGTCTCGAGCCTCGAGGCGGAGGGCAGCCGGCTGTCTATTTTCGCCCCTGGCGACGACGACGCTAAACGTTAAACGGCCCCAACACGTTGCAACGGTGACAAACGCCACGGCGAGGCAGATAGGCGGTTCTCGCGGCTCAACTCGAACGGATGCTTGTACCATTAACCGCAGACCACAGATTGGGATAGATCCGAGAGGGCTAATGGACTCGTTGCAACCAGCCGCGACAGAACCCACGGTCGCGGGGGAGGGACGGTCGAAGGAGAAAAAAATTCAGAAGAACGAGATCTCGTATCTCGTGTCAAACAAATATCCTCGTTCCCACGTTGAAGCTAGAGGGGTGATGCCAACTGTTTTTCTTCGAGTCCCGCGGTTAAATCAACCGGAGTGCTCCGATCGTTTGGATCGGGCTCGCGAAAGTCTGCTCTTTGACAGCCACTTGGCTCAAACTCTGCGGCGTTTGTTTTTTTTTTTATTTTTCGAAGCAATTGTGCATACGAAGGCCAACAAACTGTGAAAATGAATACTCTTCAAATAAATATTAGACAATTTAGAATTCGAGGTACTTTAATAATAATAATGTCCATTGTGCCGGGGTGGATCCTTTGTTACGGAGAATGTTCAATAAAAGTAGCAATAACGAGGTAACAATGAACGGAGATGAATAAAAGAGTTAGTATTAAAATGAGAATTAACTGAAGTGGATATTGTAGTAATATGAGTAATATCAACAATAATAATAGCAATAGGAGGAGTAATAATAAGAATAATAAGAATAATAATAATTGTTAACAGTAATAACAATAATAACGATAAGATCAAGAATTGAGGATTGCGAAGAGGTAGTGATGGCAGAGTATTTAACAGGAGTATCAGTGTCATGTTCTAGAGATTTGCCCGGGCATTTCGATCGCGGAGCGATTTTGATTCGCCGTCGAGGGGTCCAGGACAGGCTATTCCTTTTTGAAGGATCGCATAGCTACGGCACTGCCCTCTCTTTTTCTCTCTTCCCTTCTTTCCCCCTTTCTCACTTCCTCTTTCTCCGGCGACGTTTTAACCCGTGCGCGGATCTTCGCCAGGATATCATCTGGAAGGTGAGACGCACCACAGAAGCGCACCCGGTACCGTGGACTAATTGGCCGATAAATCAACCTCCGGCTTACCTTCTCTCCACCGTGCCACCGCTGGACCTTTTAGACTCATAGCTCGACTTTCCGAGTACGTAGGGATACACGCGCGACCCGAACCTAATTTTGAACGGTGCCTCGGATAAGCCCGATTCCCCCCGACAGACTCTGCGATCGCGAATTCTCTATGGAATCGCCCGATTATATCTTTATCGAATTTCCTTTGTCCACTGACTCCTCTTTCTTCGTTCCTTGGACATTAAACCCTAAACACGCGGTTTTCAAACTTTGAAATCGGTTCCGGTCTTTACTATTCTCAGCTGCCGTTTTAACTCCGTCTTACACAGCCTGTAAACGAAGGAGTATTATACATATTATATGTATGTATATGTAACTTTATTTTTCAGCCTCTGTGGCTAAGAAAATAAACGTGGTTTTACACTGCCTTGTTATCACATTCACCATCGTGTTCGCAACTTATCATAAAATTACTAAACTAATAAAATTAGTAAAATTACTATAGCAAAATTAGTAAAATTACTTAGTAAAATTACTTATCATAAAATTTATTTAGTAAAATTACTTATCATAAAATTACTAAACTAATAAAATAATTTAAACTAATAATTAAAAATCACACTATAACTATTCCTATGCAAACTGACTAACTTATGATCATGGAGTGTTTATTTAACTCTTTTTATAGGCTGGTTTTGTTTTAATGTTCTTCCTACGAGTCGCAACTCTTCTACATTAGATATCTCATCGTTCGACCTTCTGTCAACTACTTTTTCTACGTCGACTCGTGCCCCATTAATTCCAGTAGACTCTTCGATTACATGTTTCAGTGCACCCGGGTCCTAGTTCACAAAGTTTGCATTTTCTGTCCTCTATATCCAAAGGAGCATTCTATTTCACGGAGACAATCGCGACTTCGGTAAACCAAGCAACGAACACAAATGTACAAGCGAGTTCTTCAGGAATATAGTGGCGCCTGGTGACGGGAATTCAAATATTTGTCTGCGGCATTAAAAATGTACGAACCGTTTGTTCTTCGGTCGCCGATATCGGCTCGGAGCGGGCCGATTAATTTTGTTCGCGCGATCTCGCCACAAGCGGAGCGCACAATATATTTGCCCACTTTACGCGCCTCGTCTTTCATGATTCCGAGCCGGAGCTACGCATACGTTCGCGTATTTAATGCACCAATCAAGTCCAGGACAGAACGACGGGAGAGCCTCGAGCATACGAGGACGACGAAGATATTTTATCAGCGAGCATCGAGATCACCGCCGATAGCTGTGGATGCGACGAGGAACCGAGAGGACCGACAGAGCCAAGAGTGGAAAAAAGAGAGAGGAGAGAAGGAGAGAGAGAGAGAGAGAGAGAGGGAGGGAGAGCCGAGAACCGAGAGCGTCGCGCGTCGACGCGATAAATTCTCGGTGCCCGAGCCGGTCGATTCGTATTTTCGTGAAAATTGTCGGTTCCTTTGTGTCGCGCGCCACCGACACTCGTAAATACGCCGCGGAATCGGCCGCTCGGCTTCTGCTTTCAACGCGTGAATCCGCTCCAGGACCCCGCCGGAATTAACGGCCGCGTGGGCGTCTGAAACTTGACCCCAAAATCGGTTTTCGAAATACGTCCGACACCTCTGTCGCGTCGCGGCCGCTTCCAGTCAATTATTTTCGTGTTAAATCGCTAATGGATATTCGCACGTACACGCGTATATACAAGCGAATTCGCAGGAATTGAGACAAAATTTTGCTCGAATATGAGATGCAGATTCTGATAAACCACTGTAAATTTTATTTGAATCGGAACCGACGAAACCGTTTGAAAATTTCACTTCTCCTTTTTCGTCACTGTTTGATTTCAATTACTTTTATCTCCTGCTTATTTTCTCTTCGCGTTAGCTCGACGAATATTATTATACGCGTGTGCTCGCTCCCCGATGCAATCAAGGATGGATTCAACAGAGTTATTTTGAAATTCCTTTTTGACTGTTTCCTGTTTGGAGTCTTACACCGGTTTAGCGTCTCCGAGATGATAATGTAAGTTCCTTTCGAAGGAGTCCAGCAGAGTCCCGCATTCGCAGCGAACGTCGCGTCGTACACTGGCCGACTTTCTTAAAAAATGGTATTACAATGACCAAAGAATTGTTTTGTAAATGGAATATTGTTACGTAGTTCGATTTTTCATTGTCTGATATGTATATATAGTTTCAGAATTATCTAAATTTTGATAATCATGTTTCCTTTCTATCAAAACGGGCATGCTCTTAATTGTTTGGAAACTAAAAATGTGATTTGAAAATGTCGTAATAGTAGAAAAATTAGTTGGATAGCGGTGGAAATTCGTGATATAGCCTACGATTCGAGTATGGTACGTAAATTTTTGGGAATCTGTTAGAATGAATTCTTTCAGGTGGTACAGAATGCGGTAGTTATTACTGCAACCGCAAAAATCTAAAAATAACAGTTAATTTTTGCGAATTTATTAATTATATTGTCTGAAAGCCGCAAACAATGTTACGATATGCATAACATCAGATCATGTACCAACGAGCTTCATGGGTACCGATAAAAAGAAATAGAAATCAATAATGACGTTATGTTATTACTTGACAGAAGGGAACATTTTGTTACCTATCAATAACCAAGTTTTCAAGTCGTAATGATTTTTGTCCGATTTTACGAAGGAATCGACCACTACGCGTCGCGTCGCGATCAGGGAAAATGTTTTCGATCAAAATCGACGGAATTAACGCGGACGAATCTTTATTCCTGCGAGTCTGCGTCTACTTCCGCTTGCCAAACGAATGAAAATGCAAATTGTGAAAAACGCGGAGCGGAAGAGTGCGTAAGTCGTTGCTTTATTATGCCCGATTTCGCCGCAGTTCCGTTTATATTGTGAAAATGAAAAATGCGCGACGGTTCGAATCATCGCGAATGGAGGCCGGATATTATGCCAAATATATTCGTCAAGGTGAAAAACAATTACAGTCGAATTCGCGAGCCGCCGCGGATTTCCACCGCGGAACAGCTCCCTTCTCGCGCTCCCGGCAATCCTGATAACGATATTTCATTTTAAGGACTTTCCCCTCCTCCCCCCCTCTCTCTCTCTCTCTTCTTCACCCGGACTACCGGTGTAACCCTCTTTACGTTCGAAACACTTTAAGAGAGCCGTGAATCAACCGAGTCGGGAATACGAGTAGCCATCTCGAAACTCTTCCCTCTCGGAACTTCTCGCGGCAGTATCGTTAACAACTCGCGGTTTGATAAATCGCGTCGCTGCTTACCCTTTGTGCTTAAACGTCCGGGCGTTAATTGATGGACGACCATTACCCACTCGGTGATCCCTCGCCTTTGCACGCCGGCGAAATTTACGAGTGTGTCAGCCAATCAATTAGAATCAGCTTTTCGTCTCCCGGCGATCCGCACCTGTCCTTAACTCCGATTTCGGGGGCACCGCAATTTTTCTAAGACGTAGAACTTTTTCCCTCGGACTTCCGAACCTTCCTAGATTCCACGGTTCATTCCCGCGCCTCTAAAATGATTTCCATGGCCTCTGGAAATGTGTCTACGCTCTGAAATGTCCTTCGTGGACTTGATGCGAACTGCTGTGTATCGCTTGAATCCCAGAAATTTCAACGATTCGCATAAACTGAAACAGCCGTCGCAGTAGCGCACAAAAATAGGGTTCCCGTGTTGTGATTCTTTTCCTCGAATTCTCGCGTGTCGCTGAGCCGATCGGCGCGATGACACGCGCGTTAGCTAATGCTCGCAACACTACGCGAGCTCTTTCGCGCGCTCCTTCTCTCTCGATCGTGATTTCCATTCTGCTCTCCGTGCTCCCAATAACGGTGGCCCCAAGGCTCCGAGCTCGTTCCCTTCCCGCGAACGTGATGACTCGCCACCGCCGCCATTAGATCTGCCGACTCGAATTTCAGTTGCACCGCTCAGAAATCTACCTTGTTCGGTTCCACGCTCGAACTAATGCCGATTCGAGTCCCCCAGTTCTGTACGGAACTCATTTAATTTCCATTCGAAACAGGTCTTGTCCGGTATTCGTTTCTCATTGTCCCTTTGCTTTCAACACGGTCGCTGTTGCTTCCATTATTTTACAAACAAATTAATCGAACATAGTTTTCACAGGGTGTTCATCTTAAAATCTATCGAACGAGTGAGTCTTCAGATAGCAATGAAAGCTTCCCCTCGACGTTCGCGTCGTAGAAAACGTTTTAAAACTGTCGTCGATGCGTCGATCGGCCAAAGGAAAAAAAATGGCGTGCAGATATTTGAGCAACCGTATTACCGCCATATTGCCGCCGATTTATACGACACTATCGGAGGCTCGTAGTCGCGGATAAGCGTCGGCAAGAGGTTTACGATTTTACTTTATTACCAGGACGATGCATTGTCAAAATGTGTTACGGCCACGGTGTATAGTGCCTAGTTTAATATCCTGTCTGCATTTAATCGTGCCGGCATTAGAGCACGGCTACGGGTGGTCCCATTAACTGTCCGCCATGGCGAACCAGCTTTACTTTACTCGCTGCCCATATATCCGAGCTGCATTTGCGTTATTAGTTCGCGGTAACATCGCCAACATTTCTTTTTCCTCTCTCCACCTTCGGGCCTTCTCGCTCTCTCCAGCTCGACCCGTGAAATTGCCGATTAACGCGTCGAAACCTTGAGCCTCCGCCGGGCCAACCAAATTAAGGGAGACAATAAGCAAAGCAATCTCGTTTATTAGCTGTTTAATCCCTTCCTCGCGTAACATCTCCGCGACATCTTTCGCGGAAATCGCGTGTCATCGTTCCAGCAAACATCTTCACTCTGAAACCGCTATAATCGTTATCGTACTCTTCCGACGGGCAATAGATTCGCGAATGCCAGTTGTTAATAATATCGTTCGTTTTCTAAATCGCCGATAAAACGTATCAAAGATCGTTTGCCGCACTCTCTATTTTACGCTGTATCTTCCGCTCTCTTTGTTCTAAATTCGAAATCATAGCAAACATATTTATTTGCTTCAACAGATTTCGCGCGATCTCTCGTCGCTGCCACCGAAAGAGACACCGTTCCAAGGGATTCCCGGCCGCATTTTTATTCGGTAACACGCGACTAAACTCTGCTTCACACTTCGTAAATGCGTACACAGTGTTTTGAGCACGGGTTGCTCGGAGCTCGGCGTGGTAGGTGCACCAGATGCGAGCTGGAACACTATGTCTCGCTCGTAAAACGCGTGCCGCGGTTAAATTTGTATTTGTAGAGCGTTGTAACTTCTCCCGGTGCCATTCGCCGTCCACCGTTTGACTAAAGGGACGCCTTTACCCTTTCCTTGACACACGATCGTGCTCAAACAGCGTCGACTCTCGGCGTAGTAATTGCCCGATTATGATCTGGTCCGTCAGTCAACCAGAAATACGTGTGCCAAGGTGTTCTCGTAATTTGTTATTTCCATCCTGATTCCGGATTCAGGACATATGACACGTTAGACCCTTAGTTATGTTCTTCTGTCTCGAATCATATCCAGAAAGCTCGCAAGGAACATGTCGCCGTTGACATAATTCTTCCCATTTTGTGCAATAAATCGCCTCGGATCGAATCCCTTGGACAGTCAAGGTCTCGCTGTCCAACAACAATTATTATCTTGCCGGGAGTTTATGGCTGTTTCATGCTGCGTTCAGCACAAAGCAGCTACTAGCGTGTAAAAATATAGCGCCTAATTCGACAGAAAAATAATGGCAGCTATCGCCTTCTCCTCGGCTGGATCGTCTGAATGACGATCTCGCAGACTCGCCGGGGATCGTTTGTGCTTTTCGGACATACAAATGTCCACTCGAGCTGCACAGTCGATCCTCTCTCGAGATCATAGCCGCGGCCATTCACAGCCAGAGACTCCCGTGAATGAGATCGACCCGTGAAATCGCGGACAAAGACCCTCTTGAGCAAGCAACTTCATCCCGAGATGATTTTCGAAAACCGTCGCCTAGCTGAAAGGGAAGGAACGCATTCGGATCATAGAAGTCCTCGGAGCTGTTCATTCTTCCTGCCGCAGTTAATGAACTCGTCGCGTCGCCGAAAACGCCTGTCATCGCTGCCAAAACGAGCACCAGACGCTGGCAACTCTTTCTTCCATCTTGGACAGTACGCGTATCTTCGTCTTCCTTGAATGAATTTCAGGAAACTCTACAGAGATTTGTACACTCTCGAGATCGCGGTGTTCATTGAGGATGAGTCGTTCACGCTTGACTTCATTGCGTCGAAAATCTCCTGGGAGTAGTCTCGAGTGTTGACACTGTCAATTTTCTAGCATTATCGAGGATCTCAATGGAAAATCGACTTTCTAGAAGAAGCTGGTAGCCTCGGGTCTAATCTAGTTCGTTTTCCATCGTTTATTTCGGTTCAACGGAGCCTGATCGAGGCCGTCGCGAGCAGATGGGCCACGAGTTGCCCCGCGGAGCACCGGTGAGAGCAGGGAAACCACGCCCACTCTAACCTCGTTGCACGAAAAGTTAAACAAACGATCTTTGGACACTCCGTGACGCAATTGGCCCCGAACAGTTGACCAGAGAGTTTAAGTTGAAAAGCCCCCGTCCCCCTCGCGGCATTACCGACGCATCACTTCCTATAAAGTTGTCATTAGGATCGAATGGTTGGTTCGAGATCGACAGGGAGGCGGCGCCGACCGGGGTCTCGGCGAAAAATGAAACATCTTCACGGGCCAGTGAGCTTGCCAGCCATTTCGGCCGTTTATAAATCCAACATAATACGGCCCGGACGAGATTATTTCACGATTTATCACCAGGGTCCGCTGAATGCGTAGGGTGGCCTATTAGGTATCGGGAGGGTGGCCGGCAAGATGGCGGCCGGCTGCCGGCGAACAATCGCTCCGTGGACCGATGACAAATGACGCGGGAACCGTCTGCCGCCTTTGACTTACGACTTTTCCTTTGTGCCAGGCCCGCTCGATACTACGAAACCGGCTCAGGTGTTTTCTTCGAGGGTGGATTTTTCACGGGCAACGACCGTGAATCCCCTCCTCTCCCGATAACGCTGGATTCCCACGAGTTTCCAGCCAATTTTTAGCTTTGTTTATCCACTGTCCTGTACTCGCTCGGTTTTCTTGGTGATCACGCTAGAGCTACGTTTCTTCCTGTGTACCCTGGGTCTGTCTGGACAACCACTTTCATTTCCTTAACATTATTAAACCTCGTCGTTAACTTCTACGATTCTGTTCGTTTAGATTTTATAAACGTCGCGTAACTGCTGTTCGTTCGTTGCTTTTATTTCATAAAAATGTGCGAGTTTTTAGAATTCAGCGAAACAAGCAGTTTAATTGCGGCTAGTAAAATATAATACGACATCGGAAACATGACGTGCACGAATGTTTTGCTGCAATGTTTCAAGGCGTTATGCTTCTGGCTGATTGTGACATCGGAAACGCGACCCCCTATTTTTATCTCGATTGTTTGCGACGATAAATGTGGCGGACGAGGTAACAGCTTTGCCTGTTTCAATAAGCGTATGCAAAGTGATTGCGAAATGCATTAATATCGATGAGCGGGCAGCAAATCCGAAGCGTTAAATATTTTCCACGAGCGCGACGTTAGGTTACTTAATTCCGCCGCTACAAGTTGAACTTGATGACACAATGACCGTCGTGAATTAACTATGTCGGTCAATCGTCGAATTAAAATTTCAAAGACCTCAGCTCAGCTGAATCGCCGAGTTCCGTAGGAATTCGAGGAGAATCGTTGCCTCTAATTGACAGTCATCCAATTGGCAAAAGGTTTCGTTTAACCTCGTGCTCCAAATGCGGTAAACAGCTTGGTTCTAATTTACACAATATCAACGCCTGTTTTCCCGACGCCGAGCGCGTAATACTTCCGGTGATTGTCAATCGATTACAGATTCGATTAAACCGGTGATATAATGAATACAATTGAAATACAATCACTTAACGGAGGGCCGAGGGTCAATGATTTCTGCCGGTTCGGGGCAGACATTGACATTTATCGCGTCAAACCATATGCGTCAATCGCCAGAAGGACGCGAACTACCGCGACTTGGAACTATTCGAATCAACAACCTATTGTTCCACTAATTCATCCCATTGCTGCCTTCGAAATACGTAAACGATTTTCAAGATCAAGGTTCGACGAGCAGCTCCGCAGTATTGCGCGAAGATGAACGCTGCTCTGTAAAAGAAAGAAGAGCCCCGTTCCAGCCTGGAATGCATTTACCCAATTAACTCGTAGAAAAAGAGACTGGCGCCGGTGGACGATATCCGATTCATCGCGCGAGGGTTGAAATAGAAGGTATATGGTGAAGGAGTGCAATAGACGGGGTCCTGCGAGAGGATCCTGCGGGGATCCAATGACGGCGGGTCGAAAAAACCATGTTGAGTCGAATTTGCCGTGGTTGTGTCGACAGTGGTCGCACGATCGCGCGGCAAGATGGACGAGCGCGTTCCACTCTTGTTGCTCCTGGCATCCCTTCGCAAAGAGAGGAAGAAGGCCCTCGTGGAGGATGGAGGAAGGAAGATCGGAGGATCGGAGGAACCGTGGGGAAAAAAGACCGCGAGGAGGAGGTGGTAGCAGTAGCAGGGGACAGGGGACTGGCGATATCGCGAGAGGACGAGGGCTCGCCTCGGAACGAAACGGAACGAAACGGAACGAAATGGAACGAAACGAGAGCTGGCAACGAGCGAACACGAGCCAGGTGCAAAGTGACTCTGGTAGAGCTCCTTGAAGACAGAGGAAGAGGCTTGTCCCGCGGAGCTGGCTCGAGGAGGAAGGAGAGAACACCGAACAGAGTCCTCGTATGTCGGCCAGAAGTTTCTCGGAACACAATCGCATATAATACATATGCAATAGTCGCCGCGGAGAGTCCGGTGGCAAGTCGGCCCGGGTCCTGAACGAGTGTCCATTCTGGACACCGAGCCTGGACGTCGTCGTCGGATCGTGCAACATGGCCGCCGCGAGCTGAGCCGAGCCGAGCCGAGCCGCGTTCGATAATTGAAGGGCTGCCCCCTGAATCCTCCCCTGTCCTCGGCCCTCCGCTCCTTCCCTTCTCCTCCTCCTGTGCTCCTCTTCTTTCCCCGTCGCTTTTTTTCACTCACTCCCTCTCCCCCTCTCCCCCCTCTGTCCGCCTTTTTCGACTTCGTTTTGCTACCCACGGAGTAGCGGTAGCGCTGGAATTATGAGTCTCCGGGATAATGTCGCTTGTTATTACGGTCCCTATCGACGTTTCCTAATCTACGGTCAGCCGGACCACCTTAGACCGGGGCTAATTAAGATCGTGGATCGCGGGACGCCGGTCTAATTGAACCCGCAGACCGGGCTCTACTCGCTCCCGGATAGGCTGCGCTCGTTCCTTGCTGCCGCGCTTCATCCGCAGGAGATTCTGCTGCCGGGGTTTGCTACCTCGCAGCTCTGCGACTTTAAACACGTCTCGACGATCGCGCGAACGAAGACACACCTCATTTTCGGGGTTCTCGGAGGCTCGGGCCAATCAAAGATCGCTTACTTTGACTCGTCGATCGGATATCGGAAGTGACATCTTGTGCCCGAGAAGGGGTAGCGAGGACGATCTCCGGACTTCTTGGATCAACTGGATGAAAGAGATTTATCTTGCTTAGAGGCTTCGGGCTACTGGCTCGGCTCCAAGAAACCATGAAGCAGATAGCAAAGATTGGTTCTCGCGCAGTGCCTCCGGAAGACTTCCCTGCCACAGAATCCGCGAAGCCGGCAGCGAAGATTGACAATTGGCACGTCGGAGAAGGGGCTCGGAGTTTCAATTTCTCCAAACAGCAGACTATTCCGAAGTATTTATCGCTTCGCTCCGGATCTCTCGAAAGTGTATCACTCGGACTGTCACGTTCCGCAAAAGGAAGACGTCGGGGATCGAGTGACGCCGACGAGATCCACTCAACAAACAACGCTTAGTCACCGATCGAATCTCGATAGCGATTCCGATTTTCTCGCGCACGCGGCCCTGCGAGAACGACGCGGCGCGACGCGACGTCGACGCCGACGCGGGGGACGTCGGGACGCCCTCTCGGATCGCTTATCTCCCGACTTATCGTCAGATACAATAATGGCCCGGGAAAATGTCCCCGGCGCACAATAATGGCCTGTTAAAAGAGCAGCTTTCTCTCTCTCCCTCCCGCCACGTGTACACCTTTCCAGCCGCTTCTCTTCTTCGGCCTCGTCTTGACATCCCCTAGATTGCCGGAAGCAATGGCGTAACCCGGGAATTTGTGCTGATTGATATCCGATTAACGATATCGATTCCGTCGACACTCGGATTTCTTCTCTTACGATTACTAATAAAATCTTCGTGCTGCCCCCGAATTATCTGAGGTTGTTCGAGCTCCGGTTTCCTAGGGAATCATTACGAAAATTTCCATTAAACTTTACGGTGGTGCACGACGTTGGCAAATTATTGAGTGGAACAGTGGCTAGAATTAATAGATTTCTATTTCGACAGCGGTCTTTGCCGCTGTAATATTTTACAGAGTACCACGTATCTACGAATCAAAAATGACCAGCTTCAGATCTTTTAATTCGCAATTAATGAAAACATAGAGCTGTCTTCATTGGAAATTATCGAGCACGTTTCTTTTTTTTGAGTATGTATGTATTATAAAAACTGAGGAAAATCAAGGCAAATTCTATTTCGTAATTGTTAATGCCCGATTCGTGGAACGTTAAAGTAGAAATTCGCCGTCGTTGCGCACACCCAACGGTTGTTAAATGATTGTGGCAACGTTTAACGAAAAAAGCGGTTGTAGAACAGGAATTCGGAGTTCATGGGAACCGATATGACAGCGTACTTCCCCCAAAAAGCGCACGTCCACGCCACCACATTCATCCCCACAGTGAATGGAGCCGTCTACGCCGTTGCAGACATAACACGCGCGCGCGTGTACTCGCACAAAGATCTGGAAACGCAGTTTCACGCGCCTTGCGCGCGAGAGACAGGGACGGAGAGTTGGAGAGAGAAAAAGGGAGGGCTGGAACAGAGGGGTTGAAGAACTGCATCCTGCCAGGGGGCTGATTCGTATTACTCGTGTTTGCCGAAGGGATTTCGGGGGTTCGGCGCGAGGGGGAAAAATAATTAAAAGCGTTTATCTTGCGTAATCCCGGGCACGAGCTGGGGGGAGGGGGGAGTCGCACGCACCTGCAATTTCGAGACGGAATATGATGGATCGCCGCGACGAGTCATCGGAAATAAGCAGCCGCGATTTATGTTCCAGAAATGAATTCTCCATTGTCCTGCAGTTTTTCTCGCAGTTCGGACCGCCGTCTAGCCGTTATTAATACCGCGGAACACTATATTGTTTTATAAAGATAACAAATCGGAACGTTCTATAAAAGTGTCGGCTATCGAAATGTTCTGAAAATCATTGGAAAATTTGTTCTCCGCCGAGTCTACCACGTATTTAAAGAGGAAAGCTGCCGTTTCGCAACGACGATTCCGAATTAAAATCATTAAAATTCATTTTCGGATCTCGCATACAATATTCTATGGTCCATTAACACTCGGAGATTATATTCCGCGTGTTCCTCGGAGTATCGCGCGCTCAACGAAACGGAACTTATTGAGAAATTTATTGGCATTTATTGCGCGCATCATAAATGGGGAACTCTCTCGCCGATTTCAAGCGTGACGGCCATAAAGTCGAGGATCGACGACTGCCTCTCAAATCTGCGGTGACATTATTCGAGGGCCCATCGTGCAATTAACACGCTAATGCGGTGCGCGCGCGGCCATATCAATCCGGGCGAATGTGTTCGGTCGAAAATCAGGGTCTAACGATTGCCAACCACTTCCCCCGATGAATATTTATTAAATTTACCGATCGTTGTCTTCGGGCAGGTACGACGCGGCTCGTCGTACTCTCTGAACCGGCGATGCTCGTGTCTACTATGCATATGCATAGCGCCGCATAAAACAATATCTTCGCTATTTGTCTCTTTCCATAGAATCCCCAAGTCCGGTGAGTTCACAGTTTAATAAATTCTTTTGGGGCTGAATGTGATTTCCATCGGTTATCGATGGAATTAAAATTGGTAATTCCCATTGTTCCCGCTCTCGTCTTCTCCACATTTCCTCACCCCACCTATTTTAAACGTTTCCTCTCTCCGGGCAGCCAGTCCGTGGCTGGCAATTAAGGGAGCAACTTCTGCCCTTTTCCACTCGCGTTCATGCTACAGAACAGTTTCTGCGAAAATTCTTCGATCGAAATTGCAAGAGCATTTCTCGGCTCGTGGGAAGCCGGGACACTCGGAGTCGATATGCGATGTTTATTACGATTCTCATTCACGGTATTACCATCGAAGTGTCTCTCGACTCGTTTGAGGAAAAAATATGAGTAACAGCCCCTGGTAATGGCCTCGTAAAGAGGGCTTTACAGTATCGTAACTTTCGAATCGCGCAGCTCGTGCGGCCGAGCCGTAAAAAGCCTATTATCTAAGGGCTCGCGGCGTAGCGCACGGAGTTTGATAATAAATCTGATATAATTATTTCGTTCGCGTCGCGAACTTTACTGTCCGCGCTTAAATTAACTTCTTTCTTCCTCTCGTTACACCCGCGCGAACAGAACGATTCCCGGGGCGAATCGAAGAGGGAAACGCTCCTTCGCCCGATTCTTTCCTTCCTCCGCTTCCTTAATTAAAAATAAGCGGTTGCACGCCGCGAGATGCTGCTGGGAACGTTGCTGGAAATGCTCAATCCTCGCCTGCAATTATGGACGTTGACGGGAAATCGGTTCGCGCTGCCAAATTATTGCTTTTCAATGAAAAATGAGATAAATCGACTGGCTACTTTCTTTGGACTCTGGCTCTGCGGATCTCTATGTAATAACCAATTGCAAGAAATAGGAGAAGAGCAAATAGAATTCCTTCTTTCGATAATAAGTTGACAGTAATGCATAAAGATATTCTGAAATTTGTCTAATACACTCATAGTTTTGTACTCACTTTCTTACTTTTCTACCTACCAACCGGGAAATCTCGTATATATTTTTAGTTATAATAAAAATTATGCCGTATCATTTTTGTGAATATTTGTCAAAGATTCCTGTACAATTCACTCGAAGCCCTGCAACGTTAGCACCTCATAGCTTTGCATTTCATGCAATCATTGTTGCCATATCTGCATAAACCTCGCAATATAGAAACAAAAAATTACCAACGACTACGCAAAATTACACTAACAATCGTATTGACTTCGAAAAGACAAGTCCGTATGGTTGAATCAATTGCAACTCGCGGCGACACGATCTTTTTAATAAGGGTTGCACTGTATCAGCAGCGGCACGGGTGCTGCCATTCGTCTCCGCGCAGCGCCGTGAAAAATGAAAAACTGGGGGCGAAACGAAAAATAGAGGAGGAAGAAAAATGTCCGTGGAACACGGTCGGAGCAGCGGCCATACCGATATCCGGCCGGCCGCGCGATGGAATAAGCGAAAAGCGTTTTACAGAGACAGAACTCGAGGGGATGGCCTCGCCGAGATTTCGCTCGAAAATAGCACAATAGCTCATCTCCCGGCGTTGATACGGAGCCCTCCTATGCTACTCTCTGACTTATCGAGTGAGGCATATTTAATTTCCGTTCAACGCTGCCGCACCATCCACACCCCCGCACCGACACAACGCCGGGCGCTCGTCGGTGTCCTCGCAAACACCTCCGCGCTCGCACGCCCATTCACACCTACCCTCCGCAACAACCCCGCGGCACCCCTTATCTACCCTTTTCCAATAAGGCTTCCTACTGCGGAATTACCCCTTTTGCTACACGGCACAATATTCGCTTTCTGCGGCGCATTACGCCCTCCGTGTCTTTTCCCTGTGTGCACTTTATCATCAACCGTCGAACTCCGCGTTCTACGCTGCCTTTTGTGGCCTGCCTCCCATTCTGTTTCGTTTAGGCCAACCGAGCTCGCGAAACGCTAACATCACTTTTTGGAATTGTCTTCTTTGTAGGTATTATGGATCATAGACAATTTTGAGTGTACCATAGAAACCGAGGTCTTAAAATGCTGACGTCAATTTTTTGGAATCGTTTCCTCTGTAGGAACAGCGAACCCTAGACAATTTCGAGAGCACTGTTCGATGATGAAATTCGCATTCTGTTCAGAATAGGTAGATACGATAAAGACTATGTTCAGGAATTTAATTGTCGAAAGGATTAAGGACACGGTGCTTCGTTTAGTACAAGTCGATGCCTCGGAACGCTGACATCAGGTTTCGGAGCCTTGGTCTTTGTTGCAGGTGCAGTTCTGCCGAGTGTAGCTGGAAGACTAAGTTTAGAAATTTTATTGTCGAAAGGACCAAAGACGCGTTCCGCGAGCAGATTTATTAGAATCAATAAATCGGGGAAAGTTTGAAGCGTTAAATGTCAGGGCGGTTTTTCTGAAGCGTCGCGACGAGGCCGTCTGGAACGTTTAAAAAAAGAAACGACTTTAAACGGCGATAATTGAATACCACCATGTCACGAGCAGACGCCTGAATTTCCCAGACTCCTGCCGGACTTTTTAACAGTCCTCAAACGCTTCCCCTCGTGCGCTCTCTCTCTCTCTCTCTCTCTCTTCTGTCTCTCTTTCCCTTTTTCTCTTTTACCCTCGTGCTCGATTGTCCCGTAATGAATAAAAGCACGCATAATGGAGACCTGGGTAAGCGTAGATACGTTCGCAGCTCATTTCCGTCTCGCCGGGAATATTCCTCATTAGTTGTTGCGCGTTTAAATGTCACAGTGCCTGACGTATGCGCTTTTTCACGCGACCACGATAAGAAAGCGTTTAGCGGGAGAGTCGCGCGTTGCCTCTGGCGTGCGCGACTGCGCTTCGATGCTCGACAGCGATCATTTTAGGTTTCGAAACAATTACCTCGCGTTCAGGATTCGAAAGGTGGATACCTGGACGTTGCTCCAATCGCGATGATTTTTCGATCACTCCCGGCATCCTCCATTACTATTATATAATTTCGAATTATCCCTTTTTGAAATCGGAACAAACAAAACTGGAACAAATCGCATTGAACAAAGTCGGAACATCCAGAATGACGGCGAACGCTGGAAGTCAACAGTATCCGCGCACAGAGGTGTTTTATCGTGAGAAAAATACTATTCCAGGATTTCAGCCGAGGGAAGGGATCTCCGGGGGAGGTTGGTAAATCCGCCTCTGTCTTCTGATATCCATTTCCCGATACATCACACTTAATCACAGTCATAAGTTCCTCCGGGCTCTCACCCCCTATCCCCGGCAACCAGATTTCCCCTGGTTAAACCACGGTAAACCATACATAATAGGCAAACAGAGAGCGTATGGGGTCCATCGTCGCGGCGCTTGACTTTTCGTATGTAATGCTAGCTTTTATGGGGTGCATAAACGACCGGAAAACTTCTGTCTCGCGCTGCCAGCCTCGGCCAAGCTTAGTCGAGTGGCCCGAGCCAGACAATAGTTCCCCGTGGATTTCACCCCTAAGGATCTTGTCCACAGATCGTTGGGTGGCCGAGATTCAATTTAGGAGCGCGCAACATTAAACGCTTATTTATATCGTCGACCAGTTTTTATGGACCCTCCTGTATCTACGAATTGAAATGTCTCGGAGGGGTTGGTGTTATCGGCGCGCATAGTATCGGTATGATCGGTCGCCACCGCGTTTTTCAAGTGGCCTAGCTCGTTGTCTTTATCGCCAACGCGACACCCTCTTCTGTCTCGATACCGGTAGCTGTACCTATGCATTCTTCTTTCGATTTCTTATTTGCTTTAAACAGCGTTCACGCTACAAGGATTGTTGCGTTGTAAAATCTCGGTTCGATGATGTTCGAGGGTTGTATCGAGGAAGTTAACGTTAAGCGGGAAACGCGCGGTTGTACAGTTGTTTTCTGGGAGAGGCGGTCGCGTCCCCGTTCCATTGTGCGACGATTCCTGGAGCAGCTCCTTTTTCCTTTGTCTTCGAGCAGCAGCCGGCGCGGAGATCCTTTCTCGTCGTGGAACAAGTTAGTAATTAATTTTTGCGAATTACTCGGCAGTCGACGTGCTGCCACCGGTATACGTGCAACTGGAGCGCTATCTCTCCTTGTTCCCGTTGCTCGTCTCTCTTAAATAGCGATGGCCTCGAGGAGGCGACGTTTCTTGCCCTAACTACCCCATCGACCAGCCTCGGCAGAATCTCCGTTAATGTTTTTTAGTTAATCGTTTTACGAACAGTGAAATGAATCAGGCGTTAGTTTAACGCTTAGTGTGATTGTACGTATAATAAGACGATACATGGTTGCAGCAGCAGTGTTACTTTTAAATTAGCTATCAAACACATTTGAGATACAGAGCAATAGACAAACTTCACAGTCACAACTCAATAATTTTTAACAAGAAGACTCACGAAATAATTAAATCTGTAACTTTTATTTTTTTCGGACTTCGACCAGTCACCTGTCCCTGTCGTTCGAACATCGTTTAGATATGCTACAGGTCTCAAGACATTGGATATAGAAATCTTTTTTACGGCACTGGTATAAGGGATGGATGGGGTACAGTTTCGAATAATCGTCCAATATCTGATAAAATGATTTAAAAGACCGTGCTATCGATCCTTCAACCCTTGCATTTGTCGGATCTCACAGCGTTTAGATTTTAGATAGAAAAATAGTGGGACCATGGAACCGGGTTGTTTTCGAAAGATGAAGAATTACTTCGCGCGGCTAATAAATTCTGGCAGGAAATTTCTGCGCGACAAAGAGGTCCTAATCGGTGCACCGGAAAAGAAATTGCAGGTCGAAGGTGGTTAAATGAAAAGAGATTGATCGCATTTGTTCGTGCGAGGGGCTGGTTCGCGGCCATCGCGAGCCCGCCGTCTCCGCCGCCCTTCCGCGGCCGTGTGCAGCCGCCCCTTTCCCCGTTTCAGCACAACTCAATTTCTCGTTTCATTCTCCAAGCACGGTGCTATCTCGTTCGCCCGCCTGAGTTCCCCCGACGGCCGCGTATAATACGCCACCTACCCAGTTATAATAATGGCACGGAGGGGTTGGCACCGACACCGCCGACGCCGACGCCGACGCCACCACCGCCGCCACTGCCGCCGCCGCCGCCGTCGGCTCGCTCGCGGCATCGCAGTGCCGGAGCACACGCTGGTATTGGTTGATATTTCCAACAGTTATGTAATTTCCTGGGTATTGTCGAGGGCTCCAGAGAGAGAGCTCGTAGCTACTCGACTCCGCTCCCTCCGGCTCCGACTATCGTCCGCTGTTCGCGGACCAAGAGGAAAGAGAAGGAGGATGCTGCGAGGCGACGGAAGCGAGAGGGAACGGAAATGCTGGAATAGAAAGAGAGACGAGAGCCGAAGGGAGGGTAGCTCCTCGTTCGACGGAGAGAGAAACGCGCCACAGGCTAAGGGAGAAAGAGAAACAGAGAGAGAGAGAGAGAGAGAGAGAGAGAGAGAGAGAGAGAGAGGGAGAGAGAGAGAAAGAAGAGAGAGGGAGAAGAGAGAGGGAGAAGCATGGAGAACGAGACACGAATACGAACGAACCGGAGAGTCTGCGGCGTCGAGAGAAAGGAGACAAAAGCTGGCAGGGAGGAAGAGAGGCCACGAAGATGCTGGGGCCACTCTCTCGCTAGCGACCTCTCAACGTTCCTCCTCAGCCTCCTCCGCAGGACCAGACCGTACCACGAGACCGTACGACGACTCTCTTCGAGTTCGCTACTCGAGATCGCACGGACAGCCATCCCGTGGCTGTCACGGCCACCGAAGGATCGCAGATAGGAATGTACGGACCGACGAGTGGTTACTCGGTGTCACGGTGATCATGGATACTGTCACCGGCCGCTGCTAATTTGCACGAATGTCGCGGATCCGGATTCTTCGAGCGTTCCGCCACGGACCGCGATTCCGCGAACCCTCCCCTGGGGCACGCTGACGGATCCGACCATGAATTCCCGGCGATTTTGCAAAGCCTCTCTGCGCTACTTTCCGACCACTACCTTCTTATTTCTCGATCGGAGGATCTTCTGCACTTTGCTCTTGCACAAACTACCGGCAAACTGGCGAACACTCGTTTCTATTCCATTAGCAATTGAATCCTACGAGCCATCGTGCTACTGAGTCTTTTACAGTGGAACCCCGTTTATCCGCATCTTGTTTATACGAATGAATTAGTGTACAACCTCGGATATACGAATTCGTAATTGAACCTTTATTATCAGAACTCCTGTCAAGCATGTTCTCGGTTAATTAACTCTATGCGGTTAAAGCCATTTCAACTCGCGATCCAAAATAGTTTCTCCGATCTATAGTGTTTTCACTTTATAGAACCTAATGCATTTGATACGTATGAAATTTTGAATGTTGTGGCTCATGCAACGGTTACACTTTTAACGTAATATGACAATTTTGAGTGGTGCCTTAGAGTCACCGCTCGACTGCGAAGGGTTGAATTACAAAACGGAATAATTAATGGAACAATTAATCGTTAGTGACAGAAGGCAGTAATTTTGGAGAACAACAAGCAAAAGAATTAACTCTTAACAGTAATATTAAAAATGATTGAAATGGAATTGTCGTATCTCCGGGGCAAATCGTAAGGCAAAAGGTGAAGACACAATGACGCCTAGAGAGACGATGTCACTGGTTCTCCAGTGTGTTTTTGGCGAATCCTTTCATTGGAGACGAGGGATGCTGACGCTTGAAAGGCGTCCGCGGCGTCGTGTAACAAGAAACCGTATATTAGGCGTCGCGATCGCGATGTCCGTCCTAATTCTCACGATCGGGCGTCCCGATGCTCCTTAAGCGACCCATAAAACGCAGGAAATTACCGGGTAGGTACGTCGTGACGTTCTTCCCGATACGGACGTTATCGTCGGCGAG
>CM052160.1:7407196-7495349 GCA_028455555.1 Augochlorella aurata | reverse complement strand
AGAGAGAGAGAGAGAGAGAAGGGAAAGAAGAGGAGCAAGCAAGCAGCTCGAGGAGAGGCGCGAGATAGAGGGTAGTTTCTTCGGGCCTTTCAGCGAACCATCTCACGTGCAACGATTCTCTACTGTGTGTCACGGCTAAGGCGGGTTTTTCTGGCCCCGGGAATCCTCGGGCTCCTAATTTCGGAGTCAGGCGATGGAAAGAAATATCGCGGCCGTCCGCTGGATATAAAAGGACGGTGTAAACGTAGCCCGAACCGTTCCCAACTTCCCTTCAACGTCGAAGCCCGACCTTTTTAAACGCCACCGACTCCTCCGAGTTTTCCGGAATCGATACCGAGGAAACACTGTCCCCGGTCGGGGCGCAAACTCTGCCAAACCGCGTCGCGAATTTGCTCGCAGGTCGTCCGAGGTTAAGCAAAACTATGCGAATCTTGCCTAATCCATTGTACTACGGTCTCTTCCACAACTGTTACGATCAACACTTGTTCGCACTTAACGCGTCGAGAGTTGAAAATCAAATCCTAAAAACCCCACGAAATCAAAGTAATTTCATCAATGGACCTGATATTAGAAATTGAACATTCTTTCGCATTCTAAACATCGTGGTGAAATTGAGTTCGTTCGAATGTATTACAATAAAATCGGTTTTGGAAATCAGTCCAAATTAATTACTAGACAAATTTCTTTTCTTCTAAGAAAGTCTTTGTTCACTTTCATTCATATACTTCGATCACAATCGAATCAAATTTTGTTTCAATGTCGAATAAATAAATAATATTCGTTGTCGTTGAATTCTGAATCGAGCGCTCGCATCGTTCTCGGGTAGAACCGCGAGCCGGTGCGGCGCGGCACGGCGCGCATAAAAGTTGCAACAGCCGCGTCGCGTCGCTGGCAAGGGCTCGTTAATTCGCTTTGGTAATTAAACTGCAGCGTGATTAACGACGGCTCGATGAAATGCGTCTGGCTGCGCGAGTCCGCGGTCAGAAAACCGCTTGGCGAAAATATGAGCGAGCGAGTGCGCGAGTACGTGGCGCAGTTATCGGTAGCACGGAGAGAGTTCTGTAGCAATGGCGCGGCGACGCGTAGTTTAATTAACAATGAGCACGTCCCCGCGACGTCAAGCTGAATCCCGGACAATGAGAAGTTGTCAGCGCCGACTCCGGGTGGGGACTCCGCCGGAGGAAGGGGTTGCTATTCGTTGAACACGGCTATAGCTGTGCACGATAACGCCCCGGCGACGTTTTGTCCCCGCAGCACCGAGCTTTTCGCCAGCCGCGAGACTATTATTGACCAATTATTTGCGACATCGGGCGCGCCCCTCCTGCACCCCACCCTTTTCGATCCCTTGATCCGCCACCTCACATTTTTCGGTCTTCGGAGCAGAAACTGCGTTGTTTCTGATACATGTAGAAAGCTGTATATAAACGCAGGATTCTCTTTCGCAGATAATATTAGGAAAGCTTTCGAGAGAACGTTAACGAGATTATCGACGCGCGTTTGAAACCGGTAATTTTTTAATGGAACTGGTGGGTGGTGCGATTTGGCGCAATAAAATCCATTCGGTGCGGGTTTTTACGGTGACACCGAAGCCTCGGGGCTGACTCGTCGGTTAATATTGACTGGCAGCGGTTACGCGTGCGCCAAAGTGGTTGCTTGCCCGAACAACCCTCCCATTTTAACTCGCATCCCCTGAAACCTCGGCCACCCCACCAGGTCGGCAACCAGCATTGCTCATGGCGCGTGCTTTTCCACCTTCTATCGCAATCGTTCCCGGCGATACGTGTTTTCCCTGTGATTTAGCTTCACGCCGACCTTATCTGCGCAATGAATTCCATAAATATCAATTTAATCGAGCCCTGAAAGTCCCGGAATCCGAACGGCTACCCTCCACTCCGATTTTCTCGCGACTCCTCTATCCCCCGGAGGAGCTCTAATTGCAAAATTATAAGTGTATCTATCGGCGCAGCTTCCTCGGTTGGCTTCTAATTTGTCCGACGCCAGGCGCGATCAATACATCAATTTATAGTACACCGAGCCGCACAATTATACGACGCTCCTGACGTCATATCTATCCGGTTTTCCGGGCGAAGACGAAGTTACTATTCTCGACGGCACAATTAACCGGCAATGTGCAAGTGTTCGGCAAAGTAACAGCATGTCTAAACAATCCTGTTATCTTAGCACGTCCCCGTTCCGAACTCGGCCAGCCTCTGCGGCGAACGTTCGCGAAGTTCAAATGGCAGAGGAGCTTGCACAGTAGTTAACGTCACGATAAGCACCGGAACAATTGCGATAACTGCCGGCAAGGCACGTTCGCGTCGACGAGACCCCGAAATTCCCATGCTCTCCGCCTGAAAATTCATTTTCTTGTCCGCACTTCTTTTCCTATCGATTAAAGTCCCTCTCGCCGCGCCGGCTTTAAAAAGGTGTCGGCGCCGTTGTTTCCGATCGTAGTGCCGGCACGCCGAACCGTTCGTTCGTTGAACTCATCGTATATGGGTCCGGAGATCGTGTTAACGGCGATCCCGAGGTTTATTTCATCCGACAGTAAATAATCGCTGCACGACTTCCAGGCGCGAGTGGGGCGCGCACGTCGAAGAATAAATTCTCATTACTTTGCATTGTTTCGCCGCGGGGTCGGGCCACGGGCAATCACAAACAGATAGGCACGCGGCAGATAAAGTTTGAGCCAGCAGCGGGCATTTGTAGCCGGGATAGCTACGTGTCGGGCGAATACAACGATATTCGAAATGTCAGGAGTGCAGTCACGTTTGCGAGAGCTCGCCTTAAACGTGAGATATGGTTGGGCTAATGTGAGATTAAGTTGCTCTCTTATTTCGAAAGGCAACATTTGTTCGGCGAAAAGGCAACCGCTGTAAAATGGCACCTGGCAAAAATCCACAGCGAGATGCTGCTTCTCCCCTGGGTCCGTGCTCTTTAGATCTCCCTGGATCCCAGGGGTTTCGGAACGATCGCGAAAAATCGCCGAAATCCTGTTCGAACGATCGACGAGGTCAATGATCGTCCCAACATACTCGACGTACAAATTCGTACAGCTTTCTGTTCTAATCCGTCACGAATAATTGATTGCAGCTGCTTTAGGAAAGCAACTCGAGCATCGTTTTTGCTTGTGCTTCATTGGTCGAGTGACTGCTTTAAAACGAAGACGCCGATAGGGTGGCGGAGGAAGTTGTCGAGGAAGAGATGATTGAAAGTAATGGGAGCAAATAGATGCAAGTGGCAGCGTGTACGACGAGGGAGTAACAAAATAGACGAGTCGCTGGGGGTCCGGAGGGAGTCGAGGAACTGAAAAAAAGCGGGGGCACTAGAATGCGGGTGGAGGCTGGTTCGCGGGACCAATTAGAAGGCAACTGCAGCTAATCGAGTTTTCCGCGCGCAATTGTCACGTCGTTTCGCCACCCGCGTCCGACGAGGTGGCCCGAAATTCTCGGCTCTCCCCCCTCGGCGAGGTATTCGCATTCAACTGTCGTCCTTTCGTAATAATTGCTACCGATTCCCAACCGCCATGCTGCATTTCCAGCTTTTTACCTCGGCGATCCCCTTCTCCGGCGGCCCTCCCACCCCTGGCACACTCTCTCTCTCTCTCCTGCTCGCTCGTCCGTTCCCCTTTCCCCTTTAGACCTTTCTCTCGCTCCATCTTCTCCGTCCTCGTCCTTGTCCTCCCCTCTTCCCGTTCCGCTCTAACCAGCGACGATCCTCTTTCTCTCGCCCCTTCGGCTCGCTGCTCGTTTCCTTTTCACCTGGCGCTGTCCTTTTCTTCACCGAGGAACATCTTCTATTTACCTCGCCTGCTTCCAGCCTGCCCCCCACCCCCCTTCCACGAACCACCGTCCTCGTCTAATGCACATCCCCTACGCCAGCTCGGCTGTCCTCGTCCTTCGCGGTACAGCGCGCGACTCGTCGTCCTCGTCCGAAGCGCACACAAGTCCGCGTCGCCCGTCGATGCATGCAAGCGAAACCGTGCACGTGGTGAACGCTTCCTCCCGCTCCTCCCGGGCATCTTCCCTCCTTGTTGCACCCCCGGGCTAGGTAACATGGCCGCTTCAGTGGCGCAATTAGAGGAAGCCTGCGCGTGTGCACGCCGACTACAATATCATTAAGGATACGGGTCCCTCCCCTCGCTCTCTCTCTCTCTCTCTCTCTCTCTCTCTCTTTCATCCCGGTTCCCCTTCGTCACTCTCTTTCTCTTTGTCTCTTCTACCACTCGTGACTCCTCGTTTTTCCCCTTTTGCACCACCGGTTCGCCTTTCCTCCTGCTTCCGTTCGCTCCTCGTCCGACACTTTCCCTCTTGTCGCGTCCTCCTCGTTTGCTCGCTCCCTCGAAGAGGATCGGGGCGAGAGGAACGACCACTGCAGCGACACACCGACCAAGATAATTGCTTAATTGTCAACCCCCGGTCCCGGTCCACTCGTTTCGCGAATCACGCTTCGAGCACCGTCGTGTCTACTCGCACCCCCGAACCGTTTCCGGGCAGGTTCATTTCTGCAGATTAATCGAGTAACGCGGCTGTAATTAATCGGAGAACCTGGACTTTCAGTGTTTCCAGAGAGCTTTTCGAAGGTATCTGCTACGTATCACCTTGCCAGCTGAAATGTTCCAATTAGATTCGCAGTGGCATCGACGGCGAGAGACTTTGGACGTCGCGGGACCTTCCAGGGGAACTAATGAAGATCTCGAGATACCGCGGAACCGGAACCGCGATTAATCGAGGTCCTGCTGCATTTCGAAATCGTCCTTATTACCAAAATCCCGAAAACCCCGGCTAACGACGTCGAGGCCGGCTCGCCTTTTGTCGGAGAGTCCTCCGGAGCCCGTCCCCACCTCCCCTTGCCTGAAGCTTTATTCTCCCTTTTCGATCGTCGATCCTCCGCCACGAGGACCACCCCTTTGGTAGAACGCTGGCCTCGGCCCGCAGGCCGGGAGGCCGGGAGGCCGAAGGGGGCCGAAGGAGGAGGGCGCAGCGTATCTGCGGGTCGCTGGTATAAATCCTTATAAATTGACAAAAAAGCGGGGATATCAGCTGGCGAGATCTCGTGGTAACCCGCTACCAGGGCTCCCTTAGCTCCCCATGCTAAAACAAAAGGCGACCCACCTCGCGGCACATACTTCGGGGCACACGCACGCGCCCCATACACGCATAGACACATGCACGGGACCTCGTGTTCAGGGTACACGTGTGCACGCGCTCGTTTCCAGCGTTTCGTGCGCGACTCGCGAACAAAAGTTTTCGGTACGTTTTCGGTATATCATGTACCGGTTGCGGGGATGCCGGGTCGTTTCCGACCCGCCGCTAGGCATTTCGAGATACCTCGACGTCTTGGCAACGCTGAGACGGTGGCGCTCAATTTTTCGAGTTGCTTCGATAGTGCGTTTCGCGAGGTCTGACTTCATTTTTGAAATTAGCGAAGTGGAATTAGCGAAGAGATCGTTGTGCTTCGATGGCTTAATTTGTTTGGTAGATTGATTCAGTATATCTGAAAGATTCGTGAAAAATTATTATATGACATGAGGAAGATCCAAAAATTAGTAGATTGCGCATACCACACACGACAAGTACGCATACGTTAAATATATAATACGTTAATTATGTATAGGTAGATGCCCACCACAATGTGCCCGTTAATGGTGCATAAATATCAAGAAAAAAGAATTTATTTATTATTTTTTTCTTGTTATTTATTTAGTGAAAAGGAAAGAAGCATGTCCAAAAACCATTACGATAACATATTCGCGCGATATTACACTAGGAATGCAATGTTTATTGACCATCACCTGGAACAGAGTGCGCCAACGTCTTCCAGGATGGAAAAACGATTTCAGTGGCCGTAACCACTGGATAACCGAGGAACGAAGTTCACGGGACCGAGACAACCTATCCTCTCCCGCAGATGCAACCCGCAGCTCTGAACAAGGCGTCCCGTTTTTTCCACAAGGACCTTCTTTTCCCACCCCACCGTCCGATGCCCCTATTAGCATGATACGCGTTTAGCGCCCGCCGGGATTTGCCTCGGGAGTTAACGAACCGCGAACAATTAACGAGTTTTCATGGCGGAGACTAGGAACGAGCGAACAGACGATGTGGCGCTGCCCGATTATAGTGTTCGCCTGCACGGTGAAAGGTCCGCGTTATTAAGTAAGATATCACCGATGCTTTTGATAGATAGCGAGGGCCGTCGACGAGGGAATATTATGATCGATACGTTTCTGGTGCAGAGAGGAAGGGAGAGAGCGACAGAGCGAGGGCGAAAGAGGAGGGGGAGAAAGAGAGAGAGAGAGAGAGAGAGAGAGAGAGAGAGAGAGATTTCGCGGAGGCACACGTATTACTGCCACGGCGATGTTTTCATTTCGCTGATCGTTCCGGAGTCGCTCAAACGGGAATACGGTGGAAACAGAAGCTCTTTTCTTGTAATAAGCGTCGTTACTCGACTTCGCTCTGCGTTCCATGCTGATAGCAGCCAGTCCCCGAGTTACACGATAAATCCTGCCCCGTTTTCCTCAATTTATGCGACGAAAGAAGTGCCTCCGCAGCTGCTTACGAGCTCCTCGAGGATTCAATTTGAATCGGAGGGAGACTCGCTCAAAAGGCACGATCGAAAGGCTAAGAACCAGCCATAGTTGCTGCTCGATGCTACCGTTTTCTTTATTGGCGGAGCTTGCTCCGGCTAGACATTCTCCTTTCCTGCGAATTCGAGATCCGGATCGGCGCGACGTTAATAATAAGTCAACGTTTTCAACAGCTACTTTGTACATGTTGAACGAGGGTAAACCAGCAAACTAATTTCTATTAAATGCTAATATTATATCTTATATTCCACGGTGTGGCATGCAACACGGACGCGTAAAGATCTGATCATCGCGCTTTATCAGATCGCGTTCCCCCTAATTACGATAGGAGATCGTAGAGTTAGATGTAGGGTCTGATACCTGTGTAATTTTCCCGCGATACGTTCGCTGCAACACAGTGTTGGGATCGCTGGGTGAAAAGTGGACGTCGCGGATGCCGTTGCAGAGCATCGGGGCAGTGTGGTACGGCCCTGAACGGGCCCCAAGAAGGGAACCGATCGGGGGACCGAGCGGTTCTTGCTCGTGAGTGCCGGGCGTACGAGCGCGGAGAGTAAGACAGTGGCCACGAAATAAGAAACCGGTTGGGACCCAATTTACTTAACAACGGCCGAGAATCCAACACTTACGGATGTCCACGTGTGCGCGCGCGGACGCTCGCGTTCGCGCTCGCGCTCGCGCCCGCGCGACCTCGTTCCTCCGTCGTTGGGGGTAGATTTGTGTGGGTTCGGCCAGCGCCATTACCACCGAGATTACAACCACCAGCACGGCCGATCGTTGCTCGCTACCGACGTCGCCTGTAACTGTTATTACCCTGCTATTAACAATGCGGTCCCGCGTCGCTGCTCTACCGTAGCATTGTTCGCCTGTCCGTGGAACCGCGATCAACGCTCGAATTAGGGGCGTAATTTACAGATCGATACGCCCGGGTATTTTTACAGCGCCACCTTCCAGAAAAGCCGCCGGCCGCGGGACGCGACGGTCCGGCAGGAAATTCCGCAAACGCCGTTAAAATTCGTCCTAACGATTTATAGAAGAAATCGAACACGAACCAACGGGTTTTACCACGGAGCTATTCCACATCCTCTATAAAAAGTATTCGGAGAGGCTGTTTTTAGTCTTCTAATGATGAAATCGGATGTGATCCAGCGAGTTTTACGACCTGGACCTGTTCTATACTCTTTATAAAATGTGTTCGCACAGCTAGCGTAGATTCGAACAGCGGACAAGCCTGTTTCCAATTTTCTAATGACGAAATCGAATAAAAGTCGCCGAGTTCTACCACGAAGTTATTCTACATCCTCTATAGGACGTATTCGTAGATTTGTTTCCCCGCGAAATGGTATTTACGAAATGGTATTCGCGTAAAAATCGTGCATCGGAAGAGCCGTGGCGAAATCGGCGAGTAAAGGGAAGCGCCAGGTATCAATGCTCTCGTTAGCAGAGTTATTAAACGTAATATACCCAGATCGCGGACCCGGCAGAAATTTCTATCGAAGCTAAAGCTGTACTGAATTTTACAGCGCGACAGGACAAAGAGAGGAGTGGCCAGTTAATCAAGAGACTCCATTAAAGTGAGAGGTTGCAGTCTCGGGTGGCGTTTGTGGAAGCCGAGTGATGCGTTATCGGCCAATTTTTAAAGATGATTAATTCGTTATTACCGGAACTCCGTGATTGCCGCTGCCACGAGGAGAGCGCTGCCGCTATTGGCATTCCGGCTATTAATATTGTCACGTTGAACGACGCGACACATTCTCGGCCCGTGCTACCACGCTCGGAGCCAGAGAAGGCGAGAAACGGCGAGGAACGGTGGCATGGCAGCGCGCTTCCCTTCCCTTCCCTTCCCATTGGCAGAGCGTCACTACCACCGGTCACCGCGGCATCACCAATTCTCACCACCACGGTCAGAGAGGCGGCCGGGGCCGTGTACGGTAGCCAGCTACTAATTTCGACTTCATCGGCCGAGATAAGGCCGGAATTTTTGCCACTGCCGAGCCCCGAGGGGACCGGCGCTAACACGGTGCCCCGGGACTCCTTAATTTCGCTGCCTCCCGGAGAAACCGTGTAGCCGCTCCGATCCCGGTAATTAGTAGATTCTATTTTTGTATCATATCGGATCGAGCATTCGGCCCGAGCGGGAACCAATAAAGTTATTAAAACAGTTCTCCGCCGCTTCCTTGGGCACCCGTTTCGCTCGGCTCGCCGCTCGCTTGCTTTATCGCCAAATTAGTTTGCCCTCAACGGAACCTAACAAGCACCGCCGATACCGCTTATGAAAATTTAAGGTAACGCGGCCTGTTAACGAGCTCGGCGATACTGGCCGGGGCGAAAATTAACACCGAGTACGAAACGAGCGTCTTTCGGACTCTAACTCTTCGGCCCCGTCAGATTTTGATACATACAGCACTCTCTTCCGATGTTTCGCACTCTCCTTCGCCGCAACTCGACGCTTCTTCCAACTGTATTCGTGAACGTGTATTTTCTATATTTACACTGAAATGGTCGAAACACGGAACAGTATTACATACGTTCGTTTACATTCTTGAAAATCATAACACACAGCATGATATTTAGAGAATTTATAGCTTCTCTTCGACGACATTTTTCTCATATTTTTTAAGGGAAAAATAAATATAACTATGTACGCTAGTGGCGCTGCTAGTGAACGTATTAATGATAAAGATAATAATTTTTAATAAAATTTATCGATCGTTTGTAGGCACTAAAAATGTACTTAAATTTGTTGCGATCCTATAGGCTAGTGGCAAATGTTTACTTGTTTCGTTGGTTCGCAGACGATCATTCGATTCGGTTCTATTAAATTCGATTCTAATAAATTTTAAAGGGAGAAAATTCGAGTGGGTTTGCTGGCGAGACATCGATGGTCTCGGATACTGTTGCGAGAGTGAAAATTAATATCGGCTGAGACCGTTAACCTTTCCACGATCTGCGGCGAGAGATCTTGATCGAGCGTGGGACGCTCCGTGGCTAATTGACATCCCCGAGATTTTTATTCGTCGTGGATCCCGACGAGTCGGAGGAGAGGAGTCGCGCGATTCGTTTTGTCAACGGGCCTAACTAGCTATAATTTAAGCGGCTCGGTCGCGGCGCAGGCAAAAAATAAATGAACGTATTAAATTTGATTATTTTATCGCCCCGCCACCGGGGCCCATTCACCGCTGAGGTATCCCCTCTAATTGCCAGCATAATTTCCGGTTTTTATTCGGCCGTGCGGGGCGGCTGGGTCCGCGGGGCCCGCGCGCTACTAATTTCGATCCCATCGATGGAGATAAACCCCGGCATTTTTGTCAGCCGGGCCCGAGAGCCGCCGCCGAATCGCGGACTTCTTCATTTTCGCGGCGATCCCCTGAGAATTCCGCCGGCTCCGGTCATTAGGCGAGGCCTCGAAACACATCACGATGCCGTGCCGCCCGTCCTTTCCCTCCTCGTCGATCCTCCTGGTGTATCCGCGTAACGCGGAATTAGCCGGCAACATAATGTCCCTGATTACGTTCTCCGAGGTAGTATCGATAAGATGTGCCGGGCTAACGAGGCATCGAAATACTTGGTGCCGCTGCGCGTGATTCAATCAACTCGGTTTATTATCCCATGACGTCTCTGCTCCCGGCTCTTCCGCTCAACCGGAATTGCCCAATAAGTGATCCACGCTCATTCCAATGGATTTTTACCTGCTGAAGTGGACACTCGGTAATTAGATTACACGAACTTCCAGGTTCGCGGACCGTTCCGCAGAAAATCGTCCTTTCGGTGCCAGTACTACAAGGACCTTATTCTAGGAGCGGGGATTCAACGTTCCGCGAGTCGCAGAAGGTAATCGCACTTAATTCAGGCCAAGGGTATTCGTCTTCGCCATGGTTGAATTTCCGGAGGGGCGTGAAAGCGCCTGTCGAGTGGTCCAGGCTCAATAACTCCATCCTAATCGCGACGGAGCAGAAAACACTCTCGCTTGACGCTGAGGAACGCCTGTTCTCCACGGTTTATCGCCGAGTCGAGATACCAGGATCGATGTTCCCGGTCCGAGGAATGCTTCGGACGGATCTATAAAGGTTCTTCTAGAGGGTCTAGTACCGGCGACAAAAATGGCTGACTTTCCCGCCTCGAAGGATGCTGTGACCGCAGCCTCGGAGTGGAGGCCGAGTGTTTCCTAACCTTTGCTCTCGGCGGCGGCGTGATCGCTCGGCAGAAACTCGGGGTACTGTGGGCCCATGGGGTCCCAATCCCGATCCAATTTGATGCACAGTAGCCCTCGGCGAGATACCGCGTAAGGGGCTACGGTAGTAAATGGTAAATAACTGAGCCGTCCGGACACGGGCGGGAAGAGAGCCTAATTAAACGATGTACAATTTATAACACCAGCCGGAAGGTCTAATGGCTCGCGTTCCTGGAAACCCACTGGCTCGAACGTAGGACCACACCTAGCCGGTCCTGACCGCCGAGCTGAGAGAGAGATTGTCATCGCGTCCACCATCGAGTGACGCAGACGACGCCGCACCGTGCCGTTTATTCCATCGACGATCGGCCACGATGGAACTTTATTATCGGATATAAAATTAACGATCCTATGCCCCGATAAGATCATTTTCTTTTTAATTATGGCGCTCGAGTCTCGACTTGCATGGAAGCCGGACACAATGCCTCGGAAGCCTCTCTGATCACAGGATTCACAGGATCACAGGTGCTGGCATTGTTGCAAAGACCGGGCGCATTGGTTACTTGAAAATTTAGAGTTGAAAGAGAGGAGAGTGAAAGCGACGAAGAGGAACGCGCAGAAGAACTGGAGGATTTAGTGAAAGTGAAGGGTAGGTGGATGAAACTGTGCACCTTGATTGCTTTATTAGAATGACGACGATGAATTCATCGAGATCTTTCGCCATTTTTATAACACTGTGCGTTGATAATTTCAATAATTTAATGATAAAAAATGCGAAACCTTAACATTAGGTACCCATGAAAATGAAGCGTCACTAACTTTCTAATGTACAATAATTCAGATTGTAAAGATTTTTTACATTTATAAGTTATTTATTCAATATATGAGTTATTTGTGGCAAATATTACAGTAACGCTCGTTCAAAATCAGAATAAATCTACTACTGCTATTTTTACAAATATAAAATATCTGCTTTGGAGACTTTAAACTAGAGAGTGCAAGAAAGTCGTCGGATCGTCGTCGAACAGAACGAATTCTCGTTTCCCGGCAACGTCACAAAGGTCTGCCATTTTTGCGCGGTCGATTCGCGCGCTTAAAAAAATTAACAATCACAAAAGTCGACCGGTCTGATTTGTCAAAGAGTGGGGTCGGGTTCGGAGCTTTCTCTATTAATTAATCGGCTCGACCGTTCCTCGTCATCCCGGCCGGCCGTGCCGCGTCGATTATTATTACAGCGAGTTTGCTTCGCTTTAATTATTTCCCGTTTTAATTATCTCACGCCGACGTAACGACATTTAATCGGCAAATTAATCGACCCGTTCAATTACTGGCCTTAATCGCGCGATCTCCCCGGCTTTAATTTTCACCGAACACCGTAAAGAACGCATGACGTATCGACGGACCTGCGAAATGAAACAACGCCGGTCGTTATTCTGTGTCAACCTATAACAGGGGAAAACGATTAACGCGGTTGCAAACGCCGAGGAATCGTTCAACTTTGTTCGCGCGTTATACCGACGAAAAATAAAACATTCGATGAACACACTGATTGAAAGCCCTGCCAGCGAGGCAATATCGAGAGACTTTGACAAGAGAGATTCAACTGAAGGAGTAGTTCTTGCTAGCGGCTTTATTCGGTGTTCACTTGGGAGTATTTAGGATCGCAGGCTGATTCATTCTACTTTACGATCCTGCTTGTCCGAACCACTTTGTTTAACCTGAAATGCTGCAAAAGGTACGGTGTCCATTTTACACTAGTTCGATGTTTACTTGACCATAAGATTTTAGAGTGAGTGGAGCCTAAAGTAAAACGCAGTAATCTATTGGAAGATAGAGTAGCCTATAGTAAAATAAAGTACCCTAGAAATGGAGGCACTATTATTTAAAGTAGAACACAGTATCTTAAAAAAATACAATAGTCTAGAAAGAGAACAGTATAATAGAAGGAACAGTATATAGAAAAAAGCAGTATCCTACAGCAAAATACAGTGGTCTATAGTGAAATACAGTAACCTAGAAGTAGAGACCGTATCGTCTAGTGTAGAATATAGTATCCTAGAGAAAAGTATTGCACAATAGCCGAAAAAGAAGAGATAATATTGGGCAAAGTAAAAAGCAGCATCTAGAAAGAGGGTCAGTGTTGGTCCGACTAGAGTACCTATTACACTAGAGCAAAAGACAATGTTTGCGAGAAGAATGGAATGGCCTGGAGGATGTCGTAGCCGCATTTTCTTTGGAGAGCAGGGGACACGTCGGTGGCCGGTTCGAAAGTCCGACTATTTAGATGTCTCCCGATTGAAGAAACGGTTCTTGAAACGTCGGCATACGCTTATCGGATTCCAATTAACCGTGCGATCTTCCCGGTCTTCCCGTAAACGGTTACACCTGTAGTCGTACTTGGCCGCGCGCGGAAGCGATCGCCGCCGAGCAAGAAATAATTAGAGCTTTCGGTCGGCGGCGGCGGCGGCACCGGCGGCGGAGGCGGCGGCGGGGAACCCGGGGAATGTAGGAAGTCCCTTAATGACCTCTGCTTACACGTACCGGGCCCCCGGCCGTTTGCGTGCGCCCGCGCGCACGCGTCCGCTTCGCCTCGCCTCGTCTCGCTTGCCTCTGCCTCGGCTCGAGAAGACGATAACTCGGAACCGGTATGTGTCCGAGCGAATCGAAAGTGTGAATCGTGTTTTGCATCCGACACGGACCGCGACGATTTTCTTGCCGAGTCGATTTGTTTTTCTTGCCGGGATACTCCCGATTCGACTCCTCGCTGAACGATTAACGAGCGTTCCGCGTTCCCTGACGGTCACAGAGTCATCTACTTCGAGGATGCAATCTGCAACCAGAGATTCCCGCTACCAGGACACCGGAGTCGACTAAACTTCCTTTTGGTAACGAGTGCTGCGTGATCATCGGACCCTCGGAAGCGTATTCGAACGTCGACCATTTTCCGAGACGAGTCTTTCGCAAATTTAAGCGCCGATGAGACGAACGGTTGTGGAACGATTGCAGTACGATGATGACGGAAATATGTTCGTTTTCTTTGAAATTGTTGCGGGTCTCGCGGCGGTCCGGTCTCCGTCTCGTCGCGAGAAAAAGGGTCGATCGTTAGGAAATCGGTATTAATTGGCGGAGGGACTTGGAAAGCCGCGATCTACGGCGTATTTCTTAATCGCGCGACCGGATTCCACGGATGACGGACATTTTTCGGAGGCGGCACCATGGAAACGAGTATGGTAATGCGTTCCAGCTCCTTCTGTTTGTTTCTCGGGGCATTTTCGAGACGCCGCCGAGCGCTTTACGAATCGGCGAATCGTTTCGAGGAACTTAACGAAGCCGGAGGGAAAATGGTAAAGTTCGAAGCCGATGCTGCGGAGCTACCCACTTCGTCGGCTACCGAAAAGTCGAGAGGACGCCACGAGACCTCCCTGGAATCTGACAACCTCGTTAAATTCGAGCGCGGCGGATCCAATCGGCATTATCATCTCCGACGAGAAAAATGCGCAGCACGCGGAGCGGCAGCGACGCGTCGCGACGCGACGGTATCACCGGATCGAATAACGCGTCGCTCGTTAACCGGTTGTATTTCTAACGGCGTTATCGAAATTAAAGAAGGTGGGAATGCCGTGATTAAAATTCTAGACCCGCTATTCTGGTCCGCTATCGCGGCCATCTATCGTTGCACGAGTATCACAAACACTGTCGAAACCGATTTCCAAAGCCATCCAACAAAAATCGTCGAGCCGGTGTGGATGAACCGAGGATGCCTGCGGGACTGTTAACAACAACGAAACCCCGATAAATCTTCGCACGGAATAACAAGAAAAGTTTCTCGCCATCGGTGGCGGACTCGTCCGAGATTTCGGAAATATTCGAGTGGCCGATCGCGTTCCAAAGCGTAGACCAGTCTCGCCGGGTTACGCAGGAGGGGACCAAGGGTCCAGAAAAACGTCGCCAGAATCCTGGGGCAATTAGTCGATATTTTAATGTGCAAAAAGCCGGGCCCTCGTTAGATCCTCGCTGGCGAAGGGCCGGGGATCCGCCACTTCCCAAAGGGCCATTGATAAAAACGGACTCGGTTACTCGACCGGTGCGGCACCTTGTTAGCGCAAGGATTCTCGGGTTGACAGCTCGCAGCAAAAATAACACGGACGTTAACCCGATTCCGCGACGAACACGACGAAGACGAGGACGAAGAGCCTCCGCGGATCGGTTCTCCTCGGAGGAGCTATTCGTCGAACGGTCGGATCTTCGACCGGTATCGTCGAGATTTCTCGCAATCTCGTCCGCGGCCGCCCCTCTCCCCGTTGTCGCTCCGATCCCTTTTTCTCTCTCCCTCCTCTGGTACATTTCGCCTCCTTTCTTTTCCATTAATTTGTTCGTCACACCGACCCGTAAATTTTCGTCCCCGACCGGTCGTTAGTTCCCCGTGTGTAACCGTTTAGCGTTACACTCGCTCTCTCCAATTTATCGAGCTGTTTATGACTACGCCTATGAATATTCAAGCGGCCGGCACCGTATCCGTCTGGCCATTTTTACGTCTAAGTACTGTTCGCGCAAGTCGTTTTGTTAACCGATCCGATCGCGTCGTTTTCGTACGCGCAGGAATTTTTCGCGGTCGTTAGGAGTTCGATCGTGGAATAGAACAGTTCGCGAATTATTGTATCGATACTAGACGCTCGCGAAGTAGGTAACATCGTCCTTCCAGCAAATATAATAGTAAAACTAGCAAGAGTTTATCTATAGGAGAGCACAGTTTGATCGGCTGTCCGTTTAGCAAATATTTGCAATATTTCTTCCCGGGAGTAAAATCGTCGATGCTCTCGGGCTGACGCCGTAAAAATCGGAGACGCCGATGGCGCTCGGAGCGTTAAGGGTTGATAAAGCGGCGCATTGGAGGCCGTGAAATCGCGTTATCGAGCTGGATATTAGAGTTTAGAGTGGAATTCTGTCGTTCCCTGTAATTGGCGTTGGCGGGGGTTATCGTTGCGACGGTAACCGTACAGTTTTCAGGTCGAGCGGCCACCCCCGCGGCTCGATAACGCGTTATTAAGCCCGCGGTGGACACTTCGCTTTGGCGAGCATTTGTATACAAAACGCAGAGGCGGCTGAGGTGGCGGTGGCCAAGAGGCGGCGGTAATCGCGGCCATAACTGTTTCAACGATATTAAACGTACTTTATCTCGTTTATGCCGCATTACCCTCGAGAGTGCTCTCAATTCCGGTGGTTTTTGCCACGGTCTCCCCGCGAGACTTTATAAAACGCGCGCGAAACCTCCTCCTAAATCTTCCCGGCCGCCAATTTAACGTCCCTGCTCGCGGACCCGACCCCGGCCCCGGGTCCCTAGGCTTCTCGCCGCGCCCGTGGGATTCCAGGTGCGCCCCGCTGCTTGTCCGCCACCATTCTGCGGATTTTCCGCGCGATATACCCGCTCCGTCGTTAACGAGGCCGACGGCGTTAATTTCACGTTTCACAGCCGACACGAGCTATCGGCGCGGATCGAGTTGTCGACTCGGTGAACTACACGCGTCCGCTGGCCTCCAATTAGATATGCGGGCTACCGTTCCCATGCCGCGATTAATTGCAAGAGGCGGTTTTGCTCGGTGCGAACCGATTCACGCGCAGATCCAGCCCGAGCAACAGCTATGCCGGCGATGTTACCGTTCCAGTCCCGATCGTCCGCCAAATATGTAGTGTTTATGAAATATCGAGTCTCGACACCGCCGCGCTGTTCCAACCAGCCGGAGCACGCGCGAAAGAAGACACTCGTGTTAGGAGATCTCCTCCGGCTACTGGTTGCACTAGTATTTTAATTGCTCGAAAGTAGACTAGATTCCAGGCATGTCGCTCCGCGATCTTCCTTCGTGCGATCTTTCGCAGAGATTTCATGATAAGCTGATCGTGCAGCTGCGCTTTCCGTCGATTTGCTGCTTTGCGAGAATAAAAGTACCATTTCCTTCGGATCGGTCGGTTCCTTTCATAGAGATTCGACACCGAACCGATCCGGGATGAAGCAGGTTTGGTCGACGCGCTGTGTTCAGGGCCACTCGTGACAGCAAAAGTGCAGTTTTCTCTAGACCGGCTAGCTCCGCGTGCAATCGTCCCTAGAAAATTCCGATCGGGAGCTATGGAGGACATTAGGTGACACGCGTTTTTCTCTCGGCGAGCTCTGGTCACGAGCGTCTGCGGTCGCCGGTGGAAACGTGGTCTGAGCACCGAGACCAGTTCAATTTGTGTGGAGGTGCCCGGGGTCCCGGTCGGCTAATTGCCTCTCGAATGCCGGGAGTGGTTCGCGGAGAAACACCTATTTAAACTAGCATTCCGCGCGACAATCGTCTTACGCGGCGAGAGAGCCACTCTCCGCGCCGCGCGGTCGAGCAAAAAGGCACTCTTGTCCGGCCGCTGAGTGGCTCGGTTCGCTGACAATAATTGTACGGACACAGCGGCGATCGGCGCCCGGCTATCTGACAAATTATCGCCGATCGGCAGAGTGGCCCACGCGAATTCCTTCGTCGAATTCGCAATATTCGTCGGCGAATTTGTAATTTCGCGTCCCGTCCGCTGATAGCGGCTGGGCCCGATCTCGTAACGATCGTTTGCGACAGTCCCGGACCGTCTGCCGATTCCCAGAAACGACCTCTTCGGACCGGGGCTTTATCGTCAAATTGGAATTCTGTTTTCCTGCCGGTGGGTTATGTAGATTTTGCGGCGCTTCTGGAGGAGTTGCGATCTTATCTGCTCATTGCTGGACAGTAAGGAGGATTGGACGGAGATGATTTTACAGAGACGTTTGCTGCCTGGAAGCTCGTCGCGTTGCCGAAATTCCTTCGATTTCTGGACGCGCTGCGTCCATTTTATTGCCACTGAATTTCTGTGGTCGTTCCGCAAGAATGATCGCCGACTCATTTTTTTCATTTTTCTCTTCAAATCCTTGGATTTGTACATGGAGTCCCTGGATCTTTTTAAGAATGTAAATACACTAAAATTACTATGTTTCACTCGCTTGTTCGTCGTATTCTCGTATATGCATCTCTAATCTAGTTTCCTTAGCAGAGTTATCTATCCAATCAGTTTGAAAGCATCACTTTCTATGCTTGGCCTGTTTCCCTGTTTGTTAAGTAAATATATAAGTTAATTAATTTTTAATTGTACATACACTGACGAAAAATATTGTAGCATAGAAAAATGTAGAGTAAAAATTGGCCAATTTGATTGACGGTAACTTCGCGAAAAATCATCGTAGGATGATGACTTTTATTTTAAAATAAAGCTTGAAACTTCTACTTTAAGATAGTGTTTCTGGATTTGAAATTCGATGCACCGTTGTTACTGTAACTCTCTAAATGTGATGCCATGGTCTTTGTAAAAAATTTTTCGGGGATGCCGTTAGCAGTCGAATGAAGTCGTTCCTTTCCCTTTAATTAAAAAGAGACGGGAACGTGGCTGAAATTTTTTTCGCGAAGTTACAGCACTTGAATTTAATTCATGAGTGACACGAATGTTTCGGTGGGCACGAGTTTAGGAAACCACAAGCTGATTATGGTGGCAGATAATACGTTTTGGCGGAGGGCAGAGGATAACCGGAATCGTGACAAATTGTCGGTCGAAAGGCGGCACGAAGGTTCGTTCGGGCCCTGTGTCGGCCCCATGACGGCGATTTGAAATTTATAACTTTTTAGGGGTCGTTTTACGGATAGTTAGAAAGTTGTAATTTAGTTAACGAGGGATAACCTGCCCCCTCCACGGACCGGTTGCATTATGCGGAGATAATTTTTAATTTTATGCCTGGTATATTAAAGTTCGACATCGGATTCTCCGCGGATGAATAAATTTCGTCGGCTACGAGTCCTAACACGGGCGCAATAAAAGTTTTTATTGCGGGACGCTCTGTTCGCCGGGGCCCGCATAAGAATCCGAGCGTGCACGACGCGGATGGAGAAATTTTGAAGAGGATTCCACGGATTCCGGCGTGGCTGCTTTGTTCGGTTGCATCGATATATATCGAGAGCGAGATTCGTCTTCGTCGCCCGATTCTCGGCGACGATAACAAGCGGCAGCCCTGCTTATCACCGCGGTGATCTCCCCGATCCTCCGATTCCGATGCTCGACGATCTAACCGGGGCCACCTCCCGAAATTACAAACGCGAACGCCCACTTTGAGAATATTTTATCTCTCCTGTTTCGACATTCAGAGATCCTCGATAGTCCTGCGGCTCCTTCTCTCCGTTTCTCTAGGAGTCGAACGGACAAGCAGCTTTATATTTATTTCCGAGCCGGCTGAATACATATTCATATCATCCGGTCCAAGTTGAAGTGCACGTTTTCCTCTAATGGCAGATGAATCTCGGGAACAGTTCTGATTAATCAAATCTTATCTTTGTTCGTATCTAGTTGGGTCTTTGATTTTGAACACCTCGTGCGTAACACCGAAGTTGGACGAAATTACCCAAAGTAGGAAGGCAGGAATGTAGTTATTAATATTCTTAAATCGTTTGCAACGAAGAAGGATGTATAATTATGCAATTGTTTTAGGCAGCATTACATAGGACTAAACTTATCGAGCTCTAAAAATATTTGAAATGTTTTGCTTCATGAAAATAACAAAACTGAATTTATTTACACTTTTCATTACTTTTATTGTAAGTCGATACTTGAATTAAGAAGCTTATTTAGTCATCACTTAAGAAGGATACTCAATGACTTGAACAATTTTAATATAAGAGATTTGACACCGAAATTGTACCTTTTCCTTCGTGCTAGACTTCTTCACAAAAATCTAGAGGCACTATCATTTTCCTCACAACTTAAAGAAAATAATAGAAAAATAAATAAATCATTCATTTTGAAGTTTTATTAGTCCAGAAAAATTGAATCGACAAAGCAAATAGATTCATGAATTCCGAGAGCTAACAAAAACCTCCAGGTTCTTTTAAAGAATGTTCAACAAAGAATGTTCCAAAAAGGCTTGGAAATAAAACAATATCCAAAATATTCGATGAAAGCAAGAGCTGTTTAGAAATTATGCTCGCTTGAAAAAAAGATGCTGATTCGCAGCACCTTCCGCTAAGAGTCGAGCAGAGAAGCCGATGGAATCACGGATCGGTTGGCCGAGTTGAAGAGTTGTTGAACGACGAATTAAGAAAAGCTCGGAACTAAAGATCTCACAATCAGTGTCAGCGCGCGTAGCGGCTGCGAACGAGGAATTAATCACCGGTCCCGGTTAGGAGACGGCTCGTTTCCGATCTGGTTCTATCGTTTTCGTGCGCGTAAGAACAGCCGTCGCGTCGTACCTAATTAGGAGCACGTATCCCCGCGCGCGTTTTTGAAGTGCCCCGCTCCGCGCTGCTCCGCACCGCTCGGCACCGCTCGGCACCGCTCCGCACCGCCGCTTCGCTCGGCAAGCTGTTTGCATTGGCCGGTATTTGCCGCGCGCGGGGACTTTCTTGCCCGCGGAACTTTCCCGCCGTAAACGTTTGCCAGTGTTCCTCGCCGTTTGTTGCAGTTGCGGAGGCCGAAGACCGAAGCAGAAACAGAAACAGAAGCAGCAGCGGCAGCATCGGCGGCTTCGTAAATTTCCTACGAAGTCGGAAACGGGATTTCGTCTCGATTCATCTTGCCGGCAATTACCGGCAACGGCACATGATCCGCGTACCTGCCTACCGATGCGCTCGATTTATGGGTAACGCGTGTAAGCTTCGGGAGAAACGATTACTTTACTTGCGCGCGATTCCCTCGAAAGCCGAACTTGACATGGCGATCGTTCCCGTACGATCGATACCCCTTCGCCGATCCCCCCTTTTTTCACGTTCTTCCCGCACAGTCTCCTTATCCCGGTGCCGACGCGTACGTGCCGCAGCTACAGAGAGTATCCTCGAGCAGCGGCGTCTTTTCAGATATATTCGACTAGAAATGATATAATTGTGTGCAAAAGAGACAGATCCGAGTCCGGGAGCCGCGGGAATTATTCAGGTCTCGTTCCGATTCGCCGTTCCTCCTCGTTCCACCGCGCCGCGGAAAGTGCGACGACGCTTATCTCGCGCGACAATTAAGAGATCCCCTTCTCCGATCCAATTTGCATCCGCGGCGGAATAATTCGCGCGTTCGCGACCAACTGCAAAGATGCGGAGACGGTAGGAAGTAATTTGCGTGCCAGTTTCTTGCGTGAACGATCGCTCGCGACACGAGCATCAAGATCGACGCATGAACTGGATGTCGTGTAATCCAAAGATCACTCTCACGGATATATATGCTAGGGTATTCTAACCCCGTTGAGTCGTCACCAATTAATGAAGCCGCATTTAGAGAAGCTGCGCCGCAAATGAATCGAGTCTAATTGGATCACCGGAACTCATAGATTAGCCCGTCGAATTTCTATGCTAGCAGGAAGAGGCGGACGTTTCTGCGGGGTCCGTCGATAAAAAATAATTGCACGATTGTATGCAAAGTACCGGGCGACCGATTAAGTCCGTGGCTGAATTGATGACGTTTCAGGGAAGAAATTTCGTTTAGCGCAGATCGACGAATTCGGCGTATCTCGGTTATTGATTCGGGCAATAAGCGGTCTCGGAGTTTATCAAGCCGAGTGGAAGATATACTCAGCGCCGTTTGACGTTGGCATTCGAGCTCGACGGCCAGTCGACCAGGCCAAGCAGTCAGGCGACCAGGCGACCAGGCGGCCAAGGGGCCAGAGAGGCAGGGGCCCAGTGGCGGGGCCCCGAAAGGAAGCTTTCCTTCCCCGAATCCACGGTCCCTTTTTCTTCCTCCTTAATTCCCTTCTGGAGGACACGAATCCGAGCATCGGTACACCCGTCGAAACAGTGGCTGGCTCCCAATTAGGAACCCTCTTTTAAGTAATGCCCGCGATCTCCTCTCCCTCTCGCTCGCTCTCTCTCAGTCCCGGGCGGTCGAGTGGCACCTACCTGTCTCTCGGTCTCTGTTGGTCCCCGGCCACTGCCACGATTGACTTTCCGCGGCATCCTCGTCTTTCTCTTGTATAAATTAGTCCCAGCCGCCACATAATGGCGTGTCGATGCGCTACTGTCCCCCGGACAGCGCTGCCTTTTTAATTCCCTTTTTCCCTCGTGCTCGCAGGTAACTTCTTTCTCTCTCTCTTCTCTCTCTCTCTCTCTCTCTCTCCCTTTCTCGCTCTCTTCCTCTCTGTCCCGATTGTACGCGCGTCTTCCTCTTGGGCCGGCCTTTCTCCTCTCCTCGTCCCAGTCTCACTAACGCGAGGCCCATCGGTCTATCCCACTCTCCTTCGGGCCCCAAGACCAAGATCTACTCCTCTCGCTTGGTCTCGCCGCGCTCGTCAGACCGGCCGCTTAATTTACGACCAATTAATTTGGATAAACTGAATGAGGGGAGCCCTGCTTTCGATGCACGCGTTAACCGTGAATTTTTTCCCTGCCCCTGCTCCGTCGACCGCCTTCCGGTCCAGCAGCATACACACACCGCCGCAAAACGGCCGGCCGATCTCGTCTTGAACCATTTCGGGATCCTGGATCCGAATGGATCGCGGTGAAAACCGCCTCTGGAACACCGTGCCGATGACACGGATGTTATTCCTCGACGGCCGGTCCACGCTCGATCGTACGTCGTTCCTACGGTACCCATAAGGAGATCGAAATTCGCGGGTCGACGTTTATTTCGCCCAGGTAATTGGCGTAGAACCGCAACCAGCATCGCGATCCGAATCGGTATCGCTGTTTTTTGCACTGCCCTCATAATCCCGTTCTGTCTTGTTACCAATCGTTTTTTCTGACTTTCTTGATCGGTATTAATACCTCACTCTTTTGTTGGTAGACAGGTAGTCGACGCAGTAAGCCTGGTCAAATTGACCTTTCGATTCGGCAGAAAATGAATTGGAGGCTCTCGGGCAACCGCAGCTGGTTTAATCGCCGCGACAGACTCGATCAAACTCCATCCAACCCACACTTCAATTATGCGATTGTATCATGGTCTCTTTCGACTGTCGCGATCGGTATTAGTGCTTCACTCTTTTGTTCCGAAAACAACCAAAATTCAGCGCAGTGAACTTTATCACACCGAGCTTTCTTTAATCAAGTCGTAAGAAAACAGTCAGGGTCAGTTTGGGGATCTCAGCCAAGTTGTTCTTCTGTCAATCCGCAGCAAACTCTATCGAACAGATTTTCGCAGCTGCACTCGCATCTCTCGCGATCACGCGAAAATCTTTTTTTGTACTAAATTTTGTACACGTAGGTAATGGTGATTTACAGGTTGGTAGCGCTTGCACAACTATGGATGATCGAACGGGAGCATCGATCGACGAGCCACGGTGGTTTGCGCGTCTCCAGAGTATAGCGATTTCCTAGACGTTCGTCTAGGAAATCCAACAGTTTAGAAAATCGAGCGGCGTTCGATCGGCGTGGAAAGAAGACGGCGAGACAGCAACGCCGACGACGCCGACGAGGACGACGGTTAGAGGTTGGAGACGGCCGAGGAGCGGTAGCACGAACCAGACATCCGAAGGGGTTCGATGTCGTCGACAGGCCTGCTTGGTATTCCGTTCCCGTCCGGAGGCATAATTGGCCGCCAACTGGCGACGCTCCTCCGGGTATCGCGAAGACAAGAAATTATTCTTTAATTAATTGTCAGCGCTCAATGTGGCCGCATGCGTAGGATCGGTCGGCCTCGTACATAAATTTCATCTATATGGGAGCGGCGAGCGAGCGCGTGTAAGAGTCTCGGCATAGAGGGATCCGGAGAAACGGTCCTCGGCTATAGTACGACAGAGACGAAGGTAAAGAAAGAGCAAACGAGGGAGAAAGAGAGAAAGTGACGCAGAGGAGAGAGAGAGAGAGAGAGAGAGAGAGAGAGAGAGAGAGCGAGCGAGAGCGAGTGGAATAAAGAGAGCCAACAGAGCTTCCGATCCGTGGAGGTAGCAAATACCTGGCGCCTGTTTGTAAACCCTTTAACGGTAAATCGCCGGCTCGAAAGGGTCTCTTTTGCTAGTTCCCTCCTCTCTGGCCCGTGTCTCCTCTCCGCCGCGCCGTTTCCTCTATATTTCTCTTGATAGGCTCGCGTAGGTGATCGCCGGCCAACAGTTCCGTATAAAGAGGGGAAAGTCGGTTCACCGGGCCAGGATCGACTCCGAGCGATCGCAGTTTGTGGCCTCTAGTCACGCCACTGACGAATACTCTGTTCGCGGTAGGCGTACGCTCAGCCAATCCTCGCCTCGGCGTGAAAACGACCATCTAACCAAAAGCGAATCATCGGCTATACGGAAGTCCTGGCGACCCGCGAATCCTTCGCAAACGATCGCTTCCGGCGACCTGGCCCACTTCTAACGACCACGATCGGGTTACCGAAGCGACGACGATTCGAAGCGGACCATCGAAAAGCAGGAGATTCGACCGCGAAACGATAACTTCCGGCGACTTGGCCCAGTTCGAACGTAGACGATCAGGCTATCGGTCTCCGGGACGTTTACAACCTTTATTGATTGTCGGCCTGGAAAGGCGAACACCATCGAAACGTTGGTGATTCTAGCGCGAAACGATAACTTCCGTCGACCTAGCCTAGTTCCAACGGCGGCGATTAGGCTATCGAGACGTTTACAGCGTTCGTCGCCGCGGAAATCCGAAGCAACGGATCGCTGGAGATGCGAACGAGAGGCGATAAGTTCCGACGACCTGGCCCAGTTCTAATGACCAGGACACCGGACGCCGCGGTACCAACAATTAGGCTACCGGTCTCCAACGAAGGGACGACAGTTACGAGCGGCCGAGGGATTCAAAGAAGGCGGCGAGGCTCTTTGATCGGACGTGCCAGTGGAACGGATCTCCGGCCTTCTCGTTTTAGCCCGAGAAGGTGGCTGGCTGGCTACCCCGTTCTTGTAGATAGGAGAGGACCCGCGCAAGTATACGTGGGTCCCGCATTGGCGTCGAACTCCCGCCTGCTTCGAATTCGATTCACACAAATTCTTCGTCTCCGGAAAGCTGTATAGGGGTTTCGTAGTCAATTCTGATCGGCGATCGCTTTCTTGCACGTTAATTCAAAGATGATTAATGATATTGATTATCTTGATTATCTTCGTTTCCGAGTCGATGATGGGTAATGCAATTTTTGTACATGCGATTACCGATGTTTATAGACGTCAGTCACGCAGCCTTACAAAACGAATCCAACTGGTGGCGGGGACGTCTCCTTTAGTTTCTAATTACCGATCTCTTTATTATAATCAGCTTCCGTTCCGAGGAGATTAAATTCTCCGGCAGAAGAGTACGTATCGTACTGAAAAGGGAATAATCGTGGATAAATATCTAATAAGTTCCGAGCCGAGGAACTCGTTGGCCGCATTAAAGAGGGCCCGATTAAGAAACACGCCGGGCATTGATTGGAGCGACTCGGGCCCGAAGGAAGCTACGTCGACGATCATGGAAAGATTATTCGGGGACAGGTGCGTGCACAAACAACGGGGCCCGTGTAGACACAAGAGCCGAGGACCGAGGTGTGCGTGGACCCGGCGCGTATATATTTTATAATTAGCCCCGGAGGCTATGGCGTAATAAATCAGCGCGCCGCCCGGGCTTAAGACTTAATTAAAAATTTAGTCAAAAACCAATTAGCGGCTGTGCTGGATTAACATATTTCTAATTATCTGCCGGACACTTTTGGTCGCCCTATACCGTTGCCTCGACTACTTGCTGTCCGTGTGCGAGCCGCTCGATGACTTTGCGATACATTTCGTCGCCGCCGACGGATTTCTCCCCTTTCCTCTCCATCGTTTCGTTTCGTTTCGTTGGACCATAATGCCTCTTTTAACCGGGGATCACGCTCCGACGAGAGAAGGTCATTGCCACGATCGATGGCGACCAAAGGATCATTGTTTCCATCTTCTCGACTCCTTCGGATCGATCCCGGTGATCGTCGATGATACGAGTTCGATGACTTACCTTTCAGCTACGAAGTTGATGGACGCAGCATCGGCTTCTGTTCTTCGGCTTGCAGACTTTTCTACGCGACGTCGGCGATGGACTATCGCTGTGAAAAGTCTAAATCGATTCGTTCGCGTTAGATCTCTCTAGAAGCATACAGGCTCGCGCAAACATTCTCAAATTTATTTACCACACGTTTTTGCTGCTCAAACGCGGTGTCAATTTCTTTTCGTACAGTTTCTCCAGCAAGAAATCCGACGTACTGTCAACAAAGTTCTATAAATTATGCACTGGAAATATTCCTATATTTTCGTACTCAGATCAGGTATACCTGAGGACACAAGAAACAAAACATTGTTACGTTACAAGAGTCTGATTTTCTAGAGATTCGATAGTACGGTAGCACCTCGATTATCCGGTCCCTTTTTATACGCAATCGGCATAATCTATGCGAACCCATGTGCAAAACTATTTGTTATACAAATTAGTAAAGATGAAACTTTAATTCAGTAATTGTTCTATTATCCAAATAATCCTATCATTTTGCTTAGCTCGGATAATCGAGGTTCTACCGTATTTCTAAAAAGCTCTCTCACACTCGCGCGATTCTGGTTTCAAACAGCCTCAAATCAGGGAGCGACTGTCGTATTCCGGTGATCGAGGATCCCGAGAAGAAGGTAATATCGTGGGTGCACGGCCGAAGAACGGTAACACGTCTGCGTAAATACTGAAATCACTTTTATTTCGCTATAGTATACTTCCATGGATAAATTATATCATGTTACATTTATACAGGGCGCTTAGGTACATCCGGGGCAAGCTCACAGCTCGTGCTCCCGGTGGTCAAGGGCCAGATTCGCCTCGATCGATCTATCGCACGCCAACGGGGTACAGAATTTACATTTCGCTCGATGCCTGCAGGCAATCTCACTCTCGCGTATGTACACACGACTCAACGACTCTCTCCTATCGTCGCCTCGCTCTCTCCGCGACCATACTCGTCATCGAGACCATACTCCCGATCGGGACACCGTCGAACCTCCTTGAAAAAATCCCTCGCGTCCGGTTTCCAATTTTCGAGCAATTTGGCGACAGAGTTCCCGGCGCGAAGGAACGAGAGAACCCTTTCGCGAGTCTGCGATCGAATCGAGGGGGGTGGGGGCGGTCTCTGTCCCCGGCCCGGAGCCGTTCCAGAGAAATCATCGGTTATTCAGCGGATATTTCTTTCGAGCCGGCCAATTATCTCACCCATAAATTTCCCCGAAGATAAACGAGCCGAACGCGGAGCGGGTCAATTGAAATGCCGAGTCGCGGCCGTTGCGGCCTAGCCGGGATCGATCGTCGATCTTTCTCTCCTCCCCGTTCTCGATCCCCTCGGTCCTCCACGGCCTCCTGCTTCTCTTCTCTATCCTATTTTTCTCGGTTTTCTCGCACGGAAATCGCGGACCTGCTGTACACACGCGTATATATACATAGGTACACGGTTCGCCGCGGTTACACGACTATTTACAATATGTACATTGGTGCTGCAGTCCCCTCGTGAGATCAACGCCTTCGAAAATGCTTTCTAAATGCTCTCTCTCTTTCTCTCGCTTTCTCTCTCTCTCTCTCTCTCTCTCTCTTTCCCTCCCTCTCGCTCGCGATACGCGGTACGCGATCCACGGAGTTCTCTTTCCGCGGGATCGTCGAGTTTGGACACTGAGCGACGAACGTGTTTCGAGGCGAAACGCGAACGAAGAGGGATCTTCTTCTGCTCGTTCCTCGTCCGGCTACCTCCGCGACGGCAAACGCGGCCGTCGATCTATTATTTCAAAGTCAAAGTCTCGGTTCGTTCACTGTCCGGGAGTTAGAGTCACGTATTTACCTCGTTCGATTGGACTTCGAGCACGGAAACCGAGACCCTCCGAATCCCCTCTTCGATTCTCCAACGCGAGATCCGGCGTCTCGGCTTTTCCGAAATCCGCTTCGTTATCTCGATACCCGGATCGACGATCTTAGATTATGCTAGAGGTATCACAGGTTTCACTCGTGTCACAGTCTAAAATCCTCTGAAACTCATTTCACTTCCCGTTCGAGACATTCCCGAAGCATCGGAATCCACGGAGCCATCTCTGCTCGATCACTTTCGGATACTTCGAGATTACAGCTCGATCACTCCTCCTTCAAGTTTACAGTCTCCTGTCGTATTTCTTTCCAAGGAATCGACTTCGGCGCACTTTCCCGTGGAAAATCGCTGGTATCCAGAGGATTGCCGAGTCGCCTGGATCGTCCGGGAACCCCTGAGGCCGAGGTCCATCGGCTCATCGGAAGTCAGAGAGGCAGAGCGGCTAGGGTGCGAGCGACTTGGGTCCGTGCGGCTCCGCTCTGCCTTATTAAGGCCTGTGTCCAGGGGGGCCCATGAACATGGCTGCCGCGGCCGCGACATGGGTGTGCCTAGCCATGGCCGCCGCGATGAAGGGAGGCACTCCTGGGGTTCCAGGAGGCCCCACTCCGGAGAACATCAGGCCAGAGCCGAAACTCGGGTGCAACAGCGGCCGCGCCGACAGCCTCAGCTTCTCGATCTCGGCCTCCTGCAGTCGCTTCGCCTTCGCCCGTCTGTTCTGGAACCAGATCTTCACCTGCAACACGAAAAGTTCACGGTGAGCCGGCGAACAAGCCCACAATCTATTCGAAACAAGATTCTGTATTATATTAACATTAGCTTTTAGTTCTGTATTTTAAAAATGGTTTTCATCCGCGTATATAAATACATTAAGTAAAATTAAATTAAATTAAATTATGGAACACCGAGTCGACAGAGTACCGATTACGCGAACAAATTAATATTCAGTGTCCTCGACAGTTGGTTCGGACCCAAAGATGGCCTTTTCGATTAAGGGTTCCGATCGAAGTTCCCTTGCGTAAACACGGCGTAGCGATTGCGTAAAACACTGGTAGAACACTGGTAGCGGCGATACGAGGCCTATAAAATTTACAGCATAGGCAGAGAGACACGGATCCCGGGAGCACATAAATACCAGAACGAAATCTCTCGGTCTCATCGTATCGAGAGATTTATTCACCTAATTACGCCGATGGAAATCGCTCGGAAGAAAATGCCAGGGAGTCGGCTAGCGGGCTCTCGATACGTAATTAAATAATTACGGCATCGATCGGCGCAAGCTGCCGATCTAACGAGGGAGACGAGCGGAAAAGTCGGCGGTTACGGCGCGGCATGAGCGACCGTTTAGCGCGTAATTAGCCGCCTCAAATTGGTGAAAGCAGCGATCTAACAGCGTCCGAGGAATTCGCCGTCGACGGCTGGAAACGCCGCGCCGCGCTGCGGAAAAATATGGCGGCCGGTATCCTCCTTTGTCGCAGGAACCCCGCGGATCTCCGATCCGATCGCCACGATCGCGTACGCGTCGTCGTAGATTTCGATCAGAGTTTCCCTTTGAGAATCGTGCCCCGGAAAATTTCCCACTCGAACACGGGAGCGATGCACGGTTAACGAGTCCGAGAATCAGCGAATTAAACGCCGGCTCCGAGCACCGTTGGTGCTGGCGCTAATTAGATTGGTTGTTTCGTTCGAAGCGCCCGTTTCACGGCAATTATTTTTATTAACATTCAAGGAAATAACCAAGCCATAAAACTTTTACGCGTGCCGCAACGATCACGAATATCGTCACCCTCCGGTTTGTAGGACCCTGCGACAGCGTCGGACAACGATCGGCGGAATGAGATCTGTACCTAGAACTTTTTCCCTATGCTCTTTAAAGACCGACGAAAATGTCTAGGGTGTTTGATGTCGGTACGTTCATCGGTTCTAGTTCGGAGAATTTTGGGAAAAAGAAGAACTTATGAAGAAGAAAAATATGAAACGAATCTTTCGATCGTTCCAACTTTGAGAAATCGGAATCGATAGCAACGGAGGCAGAACATTATCAACAAATTTTTCCCCGTGCTTTATGAAAATTTTATAAAAATGTCCGTGGAGTTTAAAATCTCTACGTTCATTGGTTCTACTTCGATAAATCCTGCAACCTTCTTCCGAGCGTTCCGACTTCGTGAAATTAGCGTTAATAGCCGCAGTTCGTATTAATGATAATCGGCTGATTATTGTTTCTCTGGATCGCATGCGACTCCCTTTGGCCCCGTCGATCACCAAAGCGTTACTATCGAAGGAGCGTTCGGCTCTGGGGTGCTCGTCGCTATCATGGACGTTGTTTTTTCTAGACGGTAATGCGCGCAGGCTCCGGGAATTATGCATTAGGCGGTCTGTGGCACGCGTAACGAGTTCAAGGAGCCGTAATCTGATCGCTAAAATCGGTATAATGATGCAGTGGCAAGGCTAAACTGAAAACGCAGATGCGAAAAACGATATAAAAGCCGCGGTCTCCTTAATAAATCAGACGCACGTTGCCCGACACGTACAACACATGTATGCATGGCAACAAGGCCGGAGGATACTACTCGTCGCGTAGAAAGTTAGAAATCTCGCGTCGCGTGACAATGCGCAATCAAATCGTTACCCGGCCTCACCCACCGAGAAGACGTATTGCAATATTCTGCCAGGTTTTTCCTCTAACCGGCCACACGACTTTTCCGCATTTCCACTGAGGGAAACCCGTTGCCACTTGCAATTTTCCAGCGGACAGAATGGCGGCGAAACAAGCTGCTTTTTTGACGCGATTCTCCTTCCTTTCCACGTTTGTTCCGAGCTTCAACACTGCTCGAAAGTTTCTCAATTTTTAGTAAAAATGTTGTCTATGCTGTCACAGTTTCTATCTAGTATTCTAAGATATTCTAAGATACTGTGTTTATGGCTGGAAAATAAACTCCAGGCGCCCAAGAAAATCGTACTGCGTTCCTGATCATCTTAATTTCAATTGCCTATATTCGAAAATTGACACATACCGTGTTTTAGGTGGGAAAATAAACTTCAGGAGTCAAGTAAAATCGTGCTGCTTCCTTGATCGTCTTCATTTCAAATGGAAATTAGAAAATTAATAGATACCGCGTTTCGGGTCAAAAAATAATCTCAAAGTGCAAGTTCAACGTCCCGTAAAAATATTTTGGCTCGGAAAGTTGATCGACGGGTTTCATCTGTGCTGCGAGTATCGATCGCAGGACACTTTTGTGTGTCATTGTCTCGGGGGTAGTAAAATAGATTTTTCGAGGATGCGGGATCGATGCGGAGACCCCGGCCCGAAGGCATTTCCACGAACGGCGCAATTGCATTCGAACGGCGTGAATATCGCAGCCTAAATCGCGAACATACCTCTTCGTCGCGGGTGAATAATGAAGGGTGGGGGCGCAGAGGGTCGGGGACCGGTGTGTGTTTCGGAAAGGGTGGCGAGGACAGGAGGCGAGGAAATGGCGGGACGATCGTAGCTTATCTAAGCAAATGAATACGACGAAGCTTCATTTCGTCTGATGCATTGTAATGAATGCGCAAAGTGTATCTGAACACGCTAACCGCACGATAATAGCCGCATCGCGACGGTCCTTTTGGCTATTACACGTGTCAGGGGACAACGTATGCCCAGCCTCGTTCAGAACCAACTCTGTGCTAATGTCGATCCGCGTGGGTGTAACTTGCCACCGAAATTTCGTTCGTGCCATCGGTTTCTTAATACTAGAACTATCCGACCAAACAAGATAACTGGTCCTCGATTTCTTCTTTTACGATTTCCAACATTATAGTAATAGTTCTCTGCGAAATGTTTAGATAAACGACTTTATTCGAACATATATTATAATAGAAATTATATGTTATAAAATTGTATACATACATTAGTTTCGTTTAGGGTTCGGTAGTTCTAGTGTTAAACGAATCGTTGCAATGCCTTGGCCACAAATGTTACCTACAATTTTTAGTGAATTCTAATGTGCTCTAAATTGTTATATCGAATAATGTGTCAATTGAAACCCCTATTTATTGCGTGGCACTTTTTGAGCTAACGTAATCTCTATTTTGTTAAAGATAAATAATAATCTATGACATCGAATTCAAGTTTTAGAGAATGCGTTTCCGTACACTCGGAAGAATAAAACAAATGTTTTTCAAGTTACGAGAGCAAGATCAAGCGAGGCACTGATTCAAGTGGATTTGAATACCAGTGGTCAGACACGTAGTTAAATTTGATCCAATGCGATTCGAGTTTTTGTTAACAAATTTATCTGCATTTTTCGTAGCGCTGAACATGCGAGAGGATTCGGAAGAAACTCGTCAAAAGTAGTTTTATATTTCGCGACCCGAGCCGATGAGCACGAAACCCGGCAACACGCGACACACTTGGCCAAATAATGCGCAACTGGCGGCGTCGGGTTGGTTCTTTGGACAAACGTGCGCCGATCGTCTCGGCTGATACAAACATTAAGTATAATATCGTTTCATTACGTTCAATTTAATTAACGTCAATCATGTTAATTGCCAGCCGGTCTGCGGACGCGTGTGTAATTACCTGGTTCGTTGTGATGTATCTGATGAGAGTCGCCAACGACATTTCGCTCGTCCCCGGCCGGCAATTATGAAAAGCGGACGAGACGGAGGGAAGAAACTGGGTCCGATTATCCACTGTCAAAAAGGCAGCGCGATAATGGTAATTTGCTTCAAAGAACAAACATTCGCCGTACGAGTGCCGTTTATGTACCACGGTCCGCTGGCCGGCTTGGAAAATTAGGCTTTAATTACAATGCCCGTATAATGAGACTTCGGCTGGATATCGACGATTAAGAAACCACAGTGATTCTTAATACGAATCGCCTTTAAAAACCGATCATCCTTTACTCGCGAAATGAAATTGTTTGGATGTCTCTGCTGGAGCGATCCGCATGTAATTGAGGAGTATTCCACGGATAAAACTACTACTCTCCTATAAAGCAATTTTTACCGCATTCCTTGCTAATTAAAGAATATATCTAACAAATTGAAAGTCGATACATCGGGAAAATATCGCTGGAGAAACGAATCCGGATTCAAACCGCATAAACGATTAGCAAATAATCTATGGGAACGATTGCCCTAATGGGGAATCGGGTCCGGCGATTGGCCAGAGCTTAATGGCCGCTTTTGTGCAGTCTCACCTGCGTTTCCGTGAGGTGGAGGGAGGACGAGAACTCCGCTCTTTCGGCGATGGTCAGGTACTGCTTTTCGCGGAACTTTTTCTCGAGGGAGAGCAGCTGTTGCGTGGTGAACGGCGTCCTTGGCTTTCGGTTCGGCTTGTGCTTCCTCAGGGTGCACCTGACCGGCCCTGGTCCTGGACCCGGCAGCCTCAAGTCGCCTGAAATCAATCCGAAAAACCGCGGATGAGTCGCAAAACACCATCACAGAGAGCCATTTAGAAAGCAGACGGTCTCCTCGGAAATTAGAAACCGTCCCCGAGTTCTTTCGGACTCTTCTCCGTCGAACCTGTTGCCCGAAGGAGTCGAGCAACCGAGCATAATCCTGCCAATCGGAATAATTCGCAACAATCGAGAAATCCGTTCTTTCGAAGAAGTAAAATGGCAAATAAATACAGCTGGAATGAACAGCTTGGGGACGGTACCGAATTGAACGTCTGATTCCATCACAGAAAACAATCTCCTTCTAGTTCTTCGTCAATTTTCGATTTTCGTTCGAATGCAGCGAATTTTCGTCCGCGTTAACACCGTTTACCTCGGCGCGTCAAAGACGCCTATCTCTAATCGTTTCTACGCGGTCGGTCCGTGATTAGCGACACTTTCGGAGCGGATCAATTTATAAAGGAATTTTGTTCGAGTGCCTAGGAAGGTTCCCGTTTCCACGCGGCTGTGAGGTAATAATCATTTGCATAAGATTAACGGCGTTTCGCCGAGGAATGCCCAGAAGTGGCGTATAAACAGGCGGAAACGGCGCGTTCGGTTAATCGTGGAAACACCATAATAAAATAAGACGGCGTGCGCTCGCCGGCGAGGCCGGCGCGGCGGTCGTCAATTTCGTCGGCATGGATCGACGACAATGTACCCGATCGAAAAGCCGTAGTTAACACGATCGATCGGTGTGTAAGCCGAATAATTAACGCCATTGATCGCGCTCGCTAAGGTGGATTAAGATATCGAGCCGACGAGTGTTTTCCTCCCGGGGCCATAACTCGCATAATTATTGCTCAACCATGGCCGGTCTGATAAATCGTTCAATGTCGCTGCAGCTGCGCGCTTACGGGAAGAGAACCAGAGAGAAAAAGAGAGAGAGAGAGAGATAGAGAGATAGAGAGATAGAGAGAGAGAGAGAGAGAGACTTCCAATTATGTGTTTTTCTTTCCTGGTAGTATCGCTCGCGATAAAAGTATTTACAGATGTTTATGCTCGCTTATTTAACGTCTATTTATAAGCGATTGAAAGCTGACGATTCCATCGCGTTCCCCGATCGATGCCTCGCTTGAAAATAAGCAGGGTCGATTTGAAAAAGGGATCTGCGTGTCGCTATCGTTAATTACATCGAAAGCGGCAGATAGAAATATAAACCGCTCGCCGAATATCCGATAGCCGGCGAGCACCGAGTTCGCAATATTAATCATGTTTGCGCAGATTTGTTCGAATGGTGCAAAATTATCGGCTCGTTATTTCCGTGCACGCATTGCATAATAATTATCTGCGGCACCGCGATAACGTCCGGCCGCCGGCCGTTAATTAACGCGATGCGGACGGATCGATCGAAAACGCGTTTTCATCCCTCTCGATTTTCGTCGGACTTTTACTGCCGCCACGCTGGCCGTTCGCCTCCAAATTAATTTCCTCCATCGAATTTACGAGCCGACGAGCCCGAATCTCACTCTATACGCTCGACAGATCGTCCCGATTATTCCTGGCCAAAATTAGGTGGCTCTACGCGTCGCGATCAACTTGGAATTCGACTCTGCTGTTCCCAATCGGCATCAGAAGACAGTAGAGAAAATGGCTTCCCTGGTTTTTCATTTGCAAAGATGAATATTCATATTGTACAGACACCTTCCACAAGTAAATTCATCGATCTAAGGTGTTTCATATGCAATAGTAGTGCTGTACTATTATATAAAGATAATTAGTACCGTAATCAAGTAACCAAGTTGTCCTATTATCTGCAGTGAACTTAGCTCTGTTTACATCGAAAAATTCTTCTGTTCCGAGGCTACTTTTTGCGAAACATTTTAAATACTGAACCTACCAATGCTGGTCATTCTGACTCCTTCAACGTTTTCATTTAAAAATTCTTGGATTCATAAAAGATCTTTGATGACAATTGATTGAAAACATTTCTGAACTCAAGTATACATAATAAAATGCCAAAAAAGTATAAATGAATTCTCTCTTGTGATTCTGATAAAGCAGCAAAAACGTGACTTACTGTTTGTCACTGGTAGGATTAGTGTTAATGTCCTAACTACCTGTAATTAATTGGCAATCGACCACGGTATACCAAAGAATTTTGATCCGCAAATGAACAAATAAATTAGTTTTAATAGTCGAAATACCATCGGAATTTCTGGATGCTAGCCCAGTCTATCCTAGTAACATCTTCCCTAGACCAACGTTTAGCAACATCAGAATTTTGTCAAAAAATATTTGAAGAACAATTCGAAATCGAATCGTTTCGAGCTTCGAGGTCCGATTTCGAGGACTGCAAACGCGCACTTTCGCCACGATGGAGCACGATGCAGCGTGAAAACTCAGCCCGGTTTCGTGTTCACGATCGATAAATTGCTCGATCGTCGATCGCACACGCGTTTCTCCGCAATCAGCGCTGTTCGATCCTTAATTTATACGGTTGGCCCATGTGTCGACGGAACGGTGCCGAACGAGTGGCCTGCATCGGTGAAATTGAATCGTAAAAAATAAACTGTCCTCGTTTACGTGATCGTTTCATCTCCTCCAAGATGATTACGGTCTTGTCGATGCTCGATGATTGACTCGTATCCCAGCAATTAGCCGAGTTTCGTTCTGTTGCCAGACGAGCTTTTTTTCACGACGGATCTCGTCGAAATTACGTCTCTCGCAATCGCATTCCGAATATTAATAGCACTCTTCGACTCGATTCTGAACGATGGCGTTCCCCGACTCGATTTCAAGCATTACGCGAGGCGCCAATATGCTCTTTACAGATTATATTCGACGAGGTTAACAGTCTTTAGGCGTTCGATACTCATACGAATATCCATGTGTACAATATTCATACTTAGTATTCTGTCCAGAATTAATTTTCTACCCTTGATGCATCGCCGCATTATCTCCGATTTACTATGTTATCGAACTTCGGCGTTAAATGCATCACGGATGGCTCTTAGACGCCGCCCGATCCTCTTAGAGCAATTTCATAGAACATAATACAGTCGATTTAACTTCTTAAATCGTATCTTCAGCGATGTAAATCATTTGAAAGTTTGATTTTTTGATTTAATTTGCATGTTTTAGACATAACATCATTACGTATTTCGCGTTATAGGGATCTAATATTCTCACATTCAGTTTTAAGAATCTTCTTATAACATGGGCTAACACCTGTAAACCAATAAATAAGAATAACAATAATAATAAAAAGAAGATGAATTGGGAACCACTGGAGACAGACTCAGAAAACAGTAATCATGTAATAAAGTCGAGCCGGGCAAAGCGGTCTAGATGCAATAAGAATTCTGGCGCAGAAGAAGCGAGCGACAGAGATCGAGAAATGTTTATCGAGACGATCGCAGACGGATCGAGGTTCACGAGGCCGTTTTCGGCGTCCCATTCGCGGTAATTACGTGTTCCGTGGATGAGAAGGACGAAAATTTGCGGGACAATGTCCGCGTCAGTGTTCCGCGGAACGGAACGGAACGGAAGAAAAAGGCGGGCATCAATCGGTTAACGATCGTGAATCGGATTGGCACGGAATCGGTAGAGTTCCCGGCGTGGAAGCGGGAACGAGCGGGCCCTCTGCAAAAACGGCAGCACGAGGCCCCGCCGAGTCGAAATGATGACGATTTCGCGGCAACCGCGGGGCAACGGCGAATTCCGCGCGCTAATTAACGATCGGACAACGACAAAAAAGGGAAGGGGGCTGGAGCGGGGCTGGTACGGTGCGGAGCGGTGCGGTGCGGTGCGGAGCGGCGCGGAGCAGCGCGGCGCGGCGCATTGTCGAGCGGATCTGTCGCGACATCGGCGTATTACGTCCTCCATTCTGGTGGCGTGCTGCGCTCGATGCGTTGTTTTGTGTTCCCCGTTTCGCCGGTATCGAGCGACCGTCCGGCCGTCCGCGGCCGGTTCGCCAGTCCGCTCACATAACCGATCAATATGTTCCTCTTAGACGCTAATTAATTTCTGCTAATTAAACGCTCGCCGGGATCGCCCAGGGGAAATATATCTCCTGCGCCGCGAGTCCCCGCGTAGCCGCGCGTGGACAAAGCACCTGCGCGTCCTCTTGCGCCATTGTGCATCCGAATCGATGCGAGTTCTCCTCCTTCTCTCTCTCTCTCTCTCTCTCTCTCTCTCTCTCTCTCTCTCTCTCTCTCCTCTCCCTCACGTTTCCCAGACATGTTTTTCTATGGTCCGTGAGTTGGGAGGAAATCATTAAGAGAAAGCAATTTCATTCGGTGGCAAATATAAGGAAATTTTATTTACTCCGAGTTTACAGTCCATAGAGGATGCAACGAGGGTTTCTATTGCTCTATGGAGCAGTGTCCTCGCTCCGTTGAAGACGCGGAATACGAGCCCCTGGGTCCGTTAAACAACCACCGTATTTTTCTACAGTCCATGAAGTAGAAGAAAATAATTAAATGACTTCCTTCATTCTTATTCTATTGCAGTACTCTTGACTTCAATGTTCTACGTCGAAATTTGTTGAGTTGTGAAACGGCAGTCAGCATTAGACTATTGTTGCGATTCTACGGTCCAGAAGATAGAAATATTATCTTTTTCGAAGTTGCAGCGAAGCAGAGCTGCTCCGTGGAACAGCGTCCTGACTCCGGCAGAGCCAAGAGCCAGCAAGCCACGCCCACTCGGAGCAAAGAGATCAAAGTACTTAGACAGAAGGTCTTTGGCCCTTTAAAATGATGTTGTCCTGCCCTAAGCTACCTGGTCATTGATCACGCCGATCATCGATTAATGTAACACGATTCGGAAAGAATGCGAGCAGCCGTCGTTTATAAGTGTTGCAAATAGAAGTACACAGCGTTGGGCAGATGCATCAGATAACAGGCTGCCTCGTCCATAGGACGTCGTCAAACATGCAAATACGCTCCTTCATTTAGTCCGCATTGATACTGTTAATTGCCTTTTATTAAATCCTGTCGCGTCGATAGATGGATCGAGTTTTTTATCGCCGAGATCCGAGAGAAATTCGAGTGGTTTGCAAAAAGCGTCTCGAGATAAGCGAAGGGCGGCGCGGGGCGAGTCGCGTTACTCCGTGGAACAAAGTTGCTGAAGTAAGATCGTTTCGAGGCCAGTTCCCCTTAAAATCGCAAGAAAGTATATCGCGGAAACTCGTTAAACGTCGAATGGGGCGTACGAGCGGCCTGATATCGGCGTGGCGAATCGGATCGCGTCGGCAGGATAAATCGTAATCGCCGGTAATTAATTGTAGAAAGCGCGGAAGCGCCGGATTACCGGTCGACCGGGTGGGGGGAGGAGGGGTGGTTGGTTGGTTTACAAGTTAATCAACGTTGAAAATATTTAATGAAGACGTTCCGGAGCACGTCGGTGTCGTAAAGCGGCCGCGCTTCGCGCGAGATACGCCGATCGAGCGAGTCAATCAACGAGCGGATCCAGGGCCTCCATCGGCCATGATGCTCGCTTGCAAGCTCAAAGCCGACGCGTACAGTGCGTGCGTGCTGGCACGCATATCGCTCATAAATCATGCGAACATTTAATTAGCAGGAATTAATTGGCGTTCAGAAGAAACACTGTGAGCCGGGGGCCGGTTATTAGCGAGATACGCGGCTGTCCGCGATACGCGAATTGTCCCAGCGATATCGAGCTCGTCGCCGAAGCCGGAGCCGAAGACGAAACCCGTTCCGTCGCGTTGGCTATTTTACTCACGGATCAATTTATGCAGTCCAAGGACCGGCTTCCACTGCGGCAAACTCATTTATTCGCCAACTTTCAGCTACCGAACGAAATTTCCACTTACTGTCCGCCTTACTATCTGCTCAACTGCGAAACTAATGCGGCAATTTCGTCGTTGACTGGGACAAAATTCACGTTCCTAAGCATTCTGCGTACCAGAAATCACTCGACTGAGGATTCTCGCGTTTACGATAGAACCAACTGGGTGAAATATAATAAACACGTTCGAACGATTAGCGGATACTGTTTCTTGTCGCAAAACACTTTTATTTGGCATGAAGATCCATTTCGAATCATATTTTCGAAGCTACATTCATCTTACAGATGCTTGTCTTATTACGCGAAATTGAAGTTATTAGTTTTAATTACTTGACGAAATCTCAGCAGTCAGTTAAAGCTACCAAATCACCGGGTTCATAAATTGCTGCAGAACATTTCTGACATAAAGATTCGCAGTGTAGTAATTGAATCCGTTCGAACGCTTCTTTGGCAATTTCTGTTAATTATATATTTGATGGCACATCTTTTAAATATTAGTCTCATCGCAGATCGTTAAACAGTTACCAGCTTGAATCGTTTGCCGGAAGCAGATCATTTACACTGCGTACCCTCTAATTAAATCATTAGTTTGTATTATATTCTATAATCTAAAGAGACATATAGCCCATTTAACAAGTAAATAAATAAACAAATAGATAATTGAGTAAATAAATAATTAAATAAATAAGAAAATAAAAGTTACATAACCCAACCGAAATAGCGTTTTCAAGATGTCTACGAGACCGAACGTATTCGAGCAGCGTGCATTGATCGTACGTACAAATGGTTTGTGACAAATTGCTGATTGGTAATAATCGCTTTTCCCAGAGCTAGATACGCGTTATCACCGAGGAAACCGCGTAGAATTCGGTCGGTGCCGGTCAGAATCGGCGCGGCGATTTTCCGCGGCGTAACTCACAGCCGACTGTTAATTAACGATCGAGCCGCGGCGATTTTATGGCCGTACGATTTCACTCGATCTTACATCGGCATCGACTAATTGCTCTCCGCTATCTGCGGGCCACTGTGCCCGTAAAAACGGGGCCGCGATTCCGGTTGCTTGTCTTATCAGCGCCGCCATTTCTTTTCGCCGCTGCTTTAATAACAGTTTTTGCACTTTCCGGGGACGAGCGGTTTTTCCAGGCGTCGCGTCGAGTAGTCAGTTCGGCCGGCGAATCTTCGGACTTTCACTTCGTTAAAGTTGCGGGCTCGTTCGTCGAGCTAACGGTATCGTTGACATCGGTTGTTATCGGAGCCTGAGCGAATCAGGTTTTCGAAGATCGAAGAGCGCAAAACGAAGTGCAGCTTCGATAAATTAACTCCGGAGCTACTCCGAATGTTTAAATTCGCTATTACCAAGATCGCGAGCATGCGTTCGTGGGAAATTACTCGAACGATTGGTTAATGAGACGGGATTGAGAGCATCTCGGATCCACGCAGGCTTAGAAGAGGGAAGATCTCGGGCGCGCGTCCTCGCAGATCACGGGCCGCGCGCCACCGATCAATATGTTCTTCTCGGTCGCTAATTAATTTCTGTTAATTACCGTGCGCGCACAACTGCACGATTATTGCTGTGCCCGTACTAACGAGCCCGGCCCGTATTAGGCCCGGCTTCGGGTACGATCGCATTGTTCGGCCTCTTTGTCGAATATTCTGGGGCATCGTATCGACTCGCGTCGTTTCGCCGAGAGAGCCGGGCCGCGATCCTCTCGGCGACGACCCCCAGAAACGCACGCTAATTAACGCATTAATAATTATCTCGATGTACGAATGGAGCCTTGTGTCATCGAGCGCGTCGGTATAATTGGCGCGAAAAATCGAGCCGAATCGGTATCGAGCCCGGAGCAACAGCGGCGATGCGACGGTCGCGTGAGCATTATTTTCTGGTGGCCGGCACGCTAATTGATCCGGCGCTTAATTGGGTGAAAAGGAATGCCGAAGAATTTCGGGCGACTTCGGTATCGAGATCGCATTATCTTCGCGATATTATTTCCATCGCGTTTCTGGTCGCTTCGTGCGGTTTTTGCGGGGCTCGAAGAGAACCCATGTATCATTTGTAAGTATACCCCGCCATTAACGAAGTCTGACATTGTATTGCACAATATTGCACACTTTCGAAAGCATCGGGAACCTTGCCGGTAAACATGGCCCAACGTAATTCAACGAAAACTTTTAAAAAGTTTAAAAGTTTTCGCTCAATTAAAAAACCGAGCGACCGGCGAATCCAGCGAAATTCAAATTTCCTGGCGATAATCGTTCTCAATTGAATTGTGCTAATCCTTAGGTGCCGTCACCCTCGTCGAAGGCCATTCAATGCCTACTTTAGGATTCTATAAAATTAATATAATTATACCTCTCGACTAGTCTCTTCTGATTCGATAGGTAGAATTGCCAACGATTACTCAACAAAACTGCAACCTTTTGAATCTGAAATCTTTCCTTTTAACACTTGAGCAGCGGGATTAGGGTACACTTGGACCCAGAGTTTAAAAATTTCTACTTAAACAAGAAGTTTCTGACAGCTAATTTAATTCGTCATTTGCTGCATTAGGTTTTGTAGAAAATCTAACGTGTCTAGAAGGAATAGGTTCGACAATGTACTGAAAAAATTGCTAAATGCAGATATAACCACTGACTAAACTTTGTACATTAATATATATTTTATCTTGTACTTGTACTCTTGTATTTGTGCTCTATTGTAACATTTTATATCGTCTACTAATGAGATTTCTGCCCTATAATGAATAAATAAATTCCGTTCATTTAACTGGCGGCGCGATTTTCGCTGTCACTTAAATTTGAACAGACCATAGGCTGTTCGAGGGATGTTTATCGATCGGAATCGATAAGGAGGAGGAGAAACGGACTCGTTCCACGGCAATTAACGCGTCGAGGGGCGGTTTTCCTCGGCAGTGGTTCTTCCGGAAAAACGGCAGAGCTTGGCGAGACGAGGCGAGGCGAAGCGAAGCGCGGCGTGTCGCCATAGGCGTCGCCGCGCCGGTTGCCGCTGCGAAACACACCCCGGTCGGCGATAATTACGGCCGCGGAGGGATGATGAATCGTTCGAAATATTTTGTGGAACATCATTGGACGCGGGACGGGCGTCGTTAATTCATTGCTGGTCGCGCGGTCGCCGCCAGATAAATGCGTGCCGGCCGACGGTGGCGTTCGAGCGTTATAAATGACGTCCGTATTCATAATTTTCGAAAGCCACCGCCCAACGTCGGGCCTCTGAACTATCTATCGGCTGGACGTGCTTCCCCACCACCTCCGATAAGTCCCGAGGAGAAGCTAATGGACTTTTTTCCTCTAATTTTCTAATATTTAACGATTTCTTAATTATCCGAGTTGCTTCGCGCTTTTATACTCGCTTTCTCCGCGTTGACATTTTTTCGCCGATAGCTGATGAGCTAAAAACCCACGGCATACACGCGATCCGAGTACGGGTACTATAAATTGAATTTTACTGGTGTTGGTTGCTCGACAGCGCTGCTAATTTAGCTTGGACGTTTCAGCGCGAGGGAAACGTAGAAACGTTACTCGATGGAGAATGGGGATTGAAATTGCTAGTTCAGGAATTATTAATTAATCGATCACGGATCGTCGAGTGGGTTTTAGTGGCTCGGGGGTGGCATCTTGATTTGCTCCTCGATTGAAACGACCTCGCCACGATGAACGTTCGGTGGACACGTGTTGGGATATTGCCAGTGGCGGTGTTTGATTTCAAGAATGTATATTTTGTGCTAAGCAGGCCGCGGAGGATGTCGATTTGGAGCGCGCGTGTTATAAATTATCGCGGTATGCTGAATTATGCGTTGGTAACGCAGCCATGACATCGCTACTTCTCTAATTTACTCATTGAATCGTGATTACAGATTCCTAAACGAAATGCAAAGCGGTTACAAATGAGAATGCGATCCATGAAAGTTCAGTTCGTTGACGCAAAAGGAATATAATGGACGTCCGGGAAAGTTCAATGCTCACGCAACAATCAGTAAATGAGGTTCCATTTGGAAATTGAATTATTTAACAGCCCCATTAGAAAGTCCAGTTCGCCGCGCCGGAGAAACAATCGGCGAATTAACTTTGCCCGCGAAGAAGAAATGCGAAATTGAAAATGCTCCAATTCAATTAGCCGAGCACATTTTTCTCCTTCGAATCAATAAATCCTTTACCGTGTCCTGGCGGTCGATGCAATGCAAATGTCAACTATCGCGGACTCGCCGGCCCGCTGTCGCAACAAATTATTCGTTAATGTACTTATCGAAGAATTTTTGTCGATTGCAGCATCAAGCTCGAAGGTTGTAGCCATGGCAAAACGGTTTTGCCCGCAATTAGATCAAGTGTAAATTGTTAATGTCAACGGAATCGGGTGTCCTGCAGTGGAAAGCAGTCCGCGGTTGGGCGGCAATGGCGTCGGCGTCAAGGGGCCCGTGTTTCGTTACGGTGTAATAAAGACGTTATTATTATTATTACCATCATCGTCGGCGATATTACCTCCGAAAAACTCGTTCGCCTCGCCTAATCAGCGAGCAATCGGGGTGGCTCGGGAAGAAACATGGTTCGGGAATGACTGCGCTAAGATAATTCCGGTCGGGAGGAGACGCAGGTAATTGGTCTCGCGCTCCGCGGACGAAAAAGAGGTGGTCGGTGCGGCGGCGAGGGGCCCGCGAGGGGGACGAGAGACGAAAGGTGCTCGGCCCCTCTCTATGGGAGCAGAGGCGGGGAGACGGAGAGGCGAGCGGTTTGTCGTTATCATCCGCAAAAACGACCGGTGGATGACGTTGGCCAGGAAGCTGGGTGTGCCAGGGCGAACCTAACAAGGGCAGTTTTTACCCCGGCTTGAATGCATTATGGATGCTCCGAGTTATGTATGACTCTATCATGCTCCGGCTCGTGTATTACCAAGCCCCCCGCTGCTGCACCCCCTTCGTTTAGGTGATCCGTTTAGAGTTTAAGCGATCCGTTTAGACGAGCCGTTTAGGCTGCGACGGCACGGCTACGTTCTCTCCTTCCTCGAGTTTTCTACAAGGCGAGAGAGACCGCTCCCGTAATGGACCTAGAGATTTCATTCTTGGAAACGCCGCGAGTTTCTCGTTACTGCAGTTTCGCCCGGTGTCGGCTCCGACGCCATTTTCTTCGAATCGGTGCACGAGAAGAACTGCTCGATTTTTGGCCAAAATAATTACAGAATCTGCTCAGGATTTATTGCAATGTACAGTAAATTCTCTTTAATTGTTCCTCAGCTTGTACACTAAACTGGACAAGTTGGGAAGAGGAGATACGATTATTCGAGCCTTGCGACTCGTTTTTATAGCCGCTGATTGTCAACAACTGTAAAAATGAGCCGCGAGATTGGTATAATCGTATCTCCTCTTCTCAAATTGTCCATTTTTGTTTAGAAGCTGAGGGACAATTGGGGAGAATTTATTGTACACCACGGTCTGTTAAATATTCGTCGTCGTTGCCACACGCGTACGACGTTCGCAATCTTGCAAATAAATTCATTCCAATTTATTTTGCGCATACTACCATTTAAAAATATACTATTCAAGGAACCTATATCTGTAGTCAAACAGCAAGACATTAAATATTTGTAATAGCTATGATAATAAATACTTTAGGATGATGTAGCATGTTTTTGGCACTCGGAGTTACCGCTGCTGAATTTTCTAACAGCAAAGAACTATTCTCCGGCGATTCTTGGCGAATAGGAGGAAGAGTTTCCAGCCTTCAGTCAGCGGAAATTTATTCGTGGAGAAAATAATTATTGTTGAACATCTATCTTGGCGATCTGCGATCTTGATACAGTTTGTTCATGGTAACGAGACGCTGATACGATCGACCACTTTGCAATGATAATTCCCAGGGAAAATTGTATTCGCGTGGACCATGGAACCACGGAGAAACGGACAATTTAGAATCTACGGACGAGCCGAACAGTGAATGAATAAGAAAATCACGGGCGTAGTGAAATGGGTGTAGGCAATCAAGAAATTCCAGGTAGTTCAAAGGAAACTGTTTTCATCAGATTACGGGATTTATAGGATGGCTCCGGGGTAAGAGAATGCCGGGGAAGCGAAAACCGATTCCAGGATCTAAACATTGGGGGACACCGGTCTATCGGTCTCGGATCCCGAAAATGCTCAGGTGCGCGGAATTGAATCGTAGCCCTAAAGGAAAACTCGTAGCCGTGGAGGACGCGGGTAAAAATTTTAATTGGACCCGGCGGTACACGTGTCGCGCACGAGAGAGAGGAGCAACGAGGACTCGGGAGAGACGGAGAGAGACGAAAGTCACGAGCCGAGGAAAGGTATCTGTTAAGAGGCCGGTACAAACCGGCCGCCGTTAAGGTAAAATCGTCAATTAAGTCTAACAGGCGTGGATGTTAGGACCGAGGCACGAGGCGAGGCGTATCGCAGCGTTCTCCGCGGCCAAATCGATCCGCGAATCGATCCCGGTAGCATGGCCAGCTTTAATTGACCGATTATTTCGCGCTGTTGACGCATTATGCTCCCTCTCGGTCATCGGCCCTCGGCCCGCAACCGGAGGACCTAACGAATCTCTGGCGGACGCAGGATGGCAGCGCGACCAGTCGATGAACCGAACGGAATCGACAGACTTTTCCAGTAGTTTTGCTCAGCCAACTATAGCAATCGCGTTTCATCGAGATTCCTAGGTGCGTTTGTGCTCGCCGAATCGTGCCGATGCACGCGATACGCGTTCCGCCGCGGCGTTTCATTCGTCGCGTCGTGATTCGGCGCTAATTAGCTCGCGTTCTTCCGTCCTTTTCGCGTCCAGTTCCGTTTATTATGTGTTTACTTTGTTCTCTTTACTTTTCCCAGGCGACGATAAAATTTAAATAATTATTAGCACACTTAATCGTCGACGGAGAATTTATGGGATTCGTATAGAGACTGGCCACGGTAAAGATTTTGATGAATGGGCCGTAAAACGTCTTCCGGAACGTCGTAAAGAAAGATAATGACTCGGCCGGATCACCGGGGGAAAAGAAGTGTGTTCGTTACAGTCTTCTTCGGTAAATACGCCGCTGCGAGACGGATAATTGCTTGTTCGCGAGCCGCCGCAATTATTGAGACACTTACACCATTATTATTATCACCCGGGAATTTCCATAATTGTGCGGAGTGCGATTTAGAAGGCTAGCCCGCGTTTACTGCGAACACGGTTTAGTACTATCAGCGCGAAGACGGTAATTACTTCGTGCATCGGTGAATGAAGGTTCTGCGAAGCAATCAACGCGCACGACCGCTCCAAAGCAGACATCAAAATCATCGACAAGCATTCTAGAAACCAAAGACGCTCCAAACATCTCGTTCGGTGAAAATTTTCACCGATAACGAAACCTGATACATTCGGTGAAGGTCCAGAAGAGCGGAGGCGGAGAACATGTTTACAGAAAATGAATTCTTATCATCTGGTTCGATAAAATTCGAATGGTCAAACTATGATTCGATTTCGAGCCGGATACCTTCCGCAGCCGGATTCTTTTTTCTTGGAGGATCGTTAGGTCTAATTGATGGATTATAGGATTCTGGAAAGATGTAGGATAATCTTGCGACATCGTTCGTCCGTGATTCGAAGTCGGTCCCGCTCGATCGACGCTTGTTTTCCCCCCGCGATCGATGGAAGAGAGTTCCGCTGCGACAGAGTGTCCGTCTAACGAGCGATAAAAATCGGCTGTTCAGCGTTCTCCGTGAATCGTAGGGTCGCGTGTCCCGATAGCCTAGTTGCAGATCGGCGGATCGACTGATCGGCAACCGAGAGACCCGCAGAAATCGCCGATCTCTCGGGCTGACGTTTGTGGAACGGAATCGAGAAAGATCGGCGATCCGGCTATCCAAGGGTGCGAGGAGATACGGTCGGCGCGAAACTTGGAACGCGTGCTAGTCGAGTCTGTTAGACGAAAAAAATTATGACAGCGCTCATGCGAAGATAAACGTGACATTTTCGCGGTTTAATTGGAACCTTTCCCTCCAACGCTCCGCGGATAATGAGCGCCGAGCAGCAAACTTCATTCCCTTGTACCAATTTAAACGAAATGTTAGGTGCATCCGCCGTTTGTGCTTAAACAGCGCGGAAAGTGTCCAAAGCGACCGGGGCACTGCGAACTGATAGGCGCAATGCTAATTGAAATGAAACCGAGCGTCCAGTCGAACCGAAAGCGGCCATTATTTCAATTTGTTCGTCCTTCGGACGGTTATAAAATCTATTTATCGGCTGTAAAGGTGCGATTCGAGTCTCGCGCGTTCAATTCTCGCGTCGTTCGCGCGCCCAGATGATCCCCCGTACAGCCGATTTTATAGATCCACGGTAGCTCATACAGCAAACTGACTCCGAGATTACAAGAATCATTAAAACGGAGTCTCCGGGAGCGGTCGAGCGCCTTCGTTATCCGAGCAGATAAACCGGCGACGAGTTTCCGAGCGACGGTGCGCGCCTTCTGCCGTGGCAGGAAGGCTTTTCCGTGGTAACAACATCCGACTGGCAGCGTTCAATTACGGAGCTGCTGCTGGTCGAACGGGGAGCCACTGTGGCGAATACTTTAGCACGTAATTCCGATAATAACCGGGTTCTCGCGTGACCGGCAACACTAATATCGAGCGTTATGGAGCTGCGTGTTTCGAATGCCGTGCGAGCTGCGCCGGCAGCCTCCTAATCATCAACATTGTAACCTGGCCGCTGGGAAAATCCTCGCCGATAGGCGAAAACGCTCCGCGGACCCGTATATTGGCTCGATAAGCCTCTCGGCCGAGGCTCGGCTGTCGTTTCTTCGAGAATATTGTTTCCTCGACGAAACAGTCGTAGGAGTCTTCCAGGGATCGTCGAACGGGTTTCTATATTATCGCTGGTATCGGTTTTCTCGGGAATAGCCGTGACAGCAATGCCGAAAGAGATCTCCGTGTTGCGGGTGGCAAGAGCGACGCTCAGCTGCAACGATCGATTTGAAATTGCGCGAGTAATTAGGGCCACGACTCGACTGCGGCACGCGGCTCTCGATTGCGTTCTTGCCGCTTGCGATCGATATCAACGCGTTACTGCTCGGAGTCGCGGAACTACGATTTCTGTCGCGCGACGTTGGCAGATGGTCCTTGATATTTTGAAGACCGGTTGCAGGCTCCATCGACCAAGGAAAAACAGGGGCCTACTTTAATCTTTTCGCGTCGCAGTGGATAATAGCTAGGCGCAAGATTCTCAGACAACATTGGGCCAATCTTGAGATATTTCAGGGCATTCAAAGTCTGATGCAAACAGGATCGCGCGAGGGGGCTTGAAAAATGATAGATGCTTACCGTTTGGGCTGGTGGGTCCTCCGTGCGGCGTGTAGAGATGACCGTGAGGGTTGTGCGGGTGCGGGGGTGGGGGCAGCCACGCGAACCCCGCGAGGGAATGCGGAAATCCCGCGGGATTCCATCCGGGGGCGCCGGGTGCGCCGGCGAGGTAAGGCGGACCCTGCGAGGGCCTCTGGACACCCGGATGGATCGGCTGGGGCACTACCGGGCTGGACTTCTCCTCCTTCTCCTGGCTGGCCTCGATGTCCCTCTCCAGCTCGCAGTCCGAGTCCATCACGTTCAGGTCCTCGGACTGGCCGATGCTTCGGATCTCTTGGTCCTCGAGATCCAGGTGGTCTCCGGTCCTGTCGCCCTCGAGGGACCGATTCGCTTCGGAGTCGCTTCTATCGTCGAGGATCTCGCGTCTGCTGGCCGGCGAGACCGATCGGGGGTTCGTGATCCTGTCGATCCTCTCGTCCTCCTCCTGGCCCCCGCGCTGGATCATGGATTCGGCGATCCTGCTGGCTGGCGAGCCGGAGGACGACAGCCGTCTGTCGTCCCTGTCGCGCTGCGCCTCCGGGTCTATTCTAATCGGCGAGGAGGATTTGTCGTGGCTGGTCGTCCGCGAGAAGTCCTTCACCGTGAGCATCTCCTGCCGGCCTGCCGACGGGTGATCCTGCTGCTCCAGCCTGCTCGAATGATGATGGTGGTGGTTGCCGAAGGTCAGCCCGTGAGGACTCAGCCTGGCGAGCAGCTCCCGGCTCTGCAACCTTTGCTGCTCGATCAACAGTTCCCGGTACCTGGTCTCCATGTCCAGGCTCTTCTCCGACTCCAAACGGTCCTCGGGCTCTCGCCTGGCGAACGCGCTCACGCCCCCGCCGGTTACCGCTGTCTTCTTCATGTCGCTCAGTAGGGAGTCCACGCTGAAGCTGATCTTGCCGCTGCGCGGCTTCAGGTTCGACGACGCCGACGTCGGAGTCGCCATGTCCACGTCTTCGCACAGCCGATCGCTGCCGGTTCCTTGGCCCGTCACCACTCCCTCGCTGCTGCTCATGATATCCCTTCTCGCTCGTCGGGCTCGCTGCTGGCTGCTTCCAGGCTACCTATTACTTCGCCGGTGTGACGTTCGAACGCATCGCAGATCGCACTTGGTCCTACCGCGGCGTCACTTTCTCGCGTGACAAGACAGAGTCGAGCCACCAACCGTGCATCGTTTTACTGTCCAAACGGTCTGCGAACTACCATCAACGCGACAACCAACTGGGGCCTGTCATCGCACCGGCTGCTCTCCGATCGGTCGCGATATCATCGGGAATGCTTGCGGACTGCCATCGCGGGGCCCGTTATTCTCGGAACCCGGCGCATCGCCGCGGACCGACCGACTCGGCACCAGCGGATCGCCCTATTAAACTTCCAGCGTCTTGTTCAAGAGATCGACATGATGGTCCAGCTCTCGTCCCTCAACCGATCGTCATCGCCTCGATCCCGAAAGTTCCGCGACGAAGCCGAAGGCGACCGATTCTATCTCCGCGGGTTTCGGAGATCTACAATGCTGGTGAACACTATGGGCAGCCTGGGGCACTGTCACCGCGTCGAGTCATCTCCATCGATGAAGCGTATCGGGCATCGTGGCCCGAAGATAAGTCCGTCAGGTCGGATCAAACCTAACGACAGTTCTGTCTCGGGTTTCGTGGCACGCCGGAGACGGAGAGGTTGCGGCTGACGATGCTGGTGGAAGGGAAGAAGCTTCTATCGCTTGGATAACGTCTCCTGCGCGAGTCAGCCGCCAAGGCTCGCGTAGCCTACGGACCCCCGGCACTGTCACAAGCGCGTCACAACCGTCGGATACGCGGGGGGGTTCGGTGTAATCTGCGTAATCTGCCGCGTGGTGGCCACTGCTGCCGCGGAAACGACACTGATTACCGAGCTCGGCTGCGGAGAGGCCTGCCGACGCGAGAGGCGAGAGAGGCGCGAGGCAAGAGGCGAGCAGCGAGCGGCGAGAGAGGCGAGGCGAGAGGCGCGGCGAGGCAAGGCGAGTTAGGCGTTCTCTCTCTCGGCGCGGCGGTCGGCGTCGCGGTGCCCGCCGCCGCTGGGCGCGCGCCGCCCCCGCGAGACCCGTGGAACCGGTACCGTGTCGCCTCCTCGGCCAATGCGGGCCACTCCAGTCACACCACGACCCTAACCCGGACCCCTCGAAAGTAGGCGTGTCGCGGCTTCTTCGGATCCGCCAATCGGAGCCTGCCGAACCTCTTCTTCTTCCAACTTGTAGCCCCGAACAGTGCAGCGACCCCCTCCGCTGCCAGATGGCGCTGACAGCTCCTGCCCGAAGGCGCTTTTCAGGTGTTCGCAACGCGCTCGCGCGGCCAGCGTGGGGATGACACGGCCACGGGGTGGGAGAAGGTCGGCCGCAAGGGCTGAAGCGGAACGACGAGGCGGCGGGGGGATGATGAGGCAACTGCTCGGGGAACGTGACGACTCCTAATTGTCTAATTCCCGGGCACGATGCGCGAATTGATTGGCAATCCTCGTTCCGCGACTGTGTTCGTGGGCGACGCGCGGACGCGCGAACGCGCGAGCGCACGAGCGCGCATACGATCCCTCTGTTTCCCTGCCTCTCCGCATCCCTTCATCCCGCTCGGTGAACCTGATGGGATAATGACGTTGTCGGAATGCCGACGTTGTTGTAGCAGCCAGCTTTTCCCTGGAAAAAGTTCTCGCGTTCCCGGGAAGGGATGGCTTTTCGCTCGTGACTGGGATTGGGCGTATTGAAGGGTAAATGATTGATGGAGATTGAAAGTTTGATTGACAGGTTTTTGATGTACTTGTTGTGGATTTTAAAATGGCTGGTTGATCGGCGGTGGTGGCGATGCCGCGATTCGGAGGAGTCGGGGTTGTTTGTTTCGACGGAGCCATTCAAATCCAAATTACACTTAGTCCCTTTATGACTCGATATGCAATTCAAAACAGTCCGCAGGGAAAGCGGGATTAGAGTCTCTTGTAATGATGTTAATTGTGATTGGTAACCGACGAGACCTTGTCGAAGATGAACCCCCCGCCAGGACTGTCGGTTCACCGACTCTCCACAATGTTGTTATATACCAGGCGAACAGTATTTTCGGATTAATGTAATCCGATTGGCAGGTTGCTGGTGATACTCTGGAGTGACAACTAAAGCCTCGTCTTGTGGGAGGGTCGGGCAGAGAAGCGAGGGAAGAGGAGCAGACTTTTCTCGTCGCAGACTTGGGAGCCAAGCCGATTAACTAAAATCTTGTTACAACTGCACGACGGGAAGCTGTGGGGCGTCTTCGCCAAGGATCCAGGGGACAACAGTCTTCGTAAAGTATAATGAAACTCTTTTTTGAATTCTGTTGATTTTGCAGGGAGATTATTTGCAGAAATCATGACTCGTAGAATCCTTCGGGTGGCCATTACGCGTTGAAACATGGGAACATCGTTTTTTGTCCTAGAGTGATCGATCTGAAAGGATTCCCAATGTAGCCCAAAGTTCCCACATTAAAATAATTTGTCGACACTCTGCTTCTGGGACCCGTTGCAACCCGAGCAAGAAAAATCATTTGGAGCCTTCAAGCTCCAAGCCACGATCCCGAAATTATTAATCAGCTGCAAGGCTCGGCGAGCTAGCCACAGAACCCTTCGGGTTAACAAAAGAGGACACGTTTCGCCTTTCCAGTGTCATCAGCGCGACGATCGCGGAAGAGTCTCCGGGATCAGGCTATACCGGCTGGTCCTATCGGAACGAGCATGATCTTGCACGCGGTTCTCGCCCCATCCTCTCCAGGAAGGAGGAGCTGGCTCGGCTCGGGGCATTCCCAAAGCCGTTTGCACATTAGCGGGGAATAAACGACACCGAAATATAGCGCGGATGCGCGATCGCCATAATAGGAGCGCCGAGTAGTCTATTAAGCGTCCTCAAAACCAGTTAGTGAGTCGGCAATCCAGTTTAGGTACAAAATGGCTGTCGTTTAGCGAGGATTAATGGTCTCGGGAGTGCCCCGGGGCAGCATAATGGGGCAGATGCGTCCTGGACGAGGGGGGAACGATCCTCCCCCTCCACGTCGCCGTGACTTCGTCCTTCTCGCTCGTTCCACCGTCGACAACCACCCCGCTCTCGCTACCCTCCCTTACTCCACCCCTCGGCTAACCTCATTATGTACACCTATCTGGCTGCGGGGTCCATTATGCCCTTTTTGCGCTTTCCTACGTGCACCGGAATAAATACACGCGTTTCCGCAGTGGTGTGCCGTGTGTGGTGGGACGCGCTTGTGTGCATGCGCCCGGGGCACGGCACGGCAGAGACGGCAGCGATCCGAGGGGAGCAGGCTCTCATATTTGGGCCCTGAAGCGCCGTTTAGTTTGGCGTTTCATGGTCGAGCGACTCCCCTAGCTCGGCTCGTCCTGGGAGCGAATCTAGTCGCTCAGGAATCGACTTCTAAGCCTCGATGCGCGTTCTTAGGGTGGTCGCAGCGACGGAGATCCGGAAACCTCCGCATTCGCGGGGGCGTGTTTAAAAGCCGATTTTCGCCGTCCGCAGTGTATCGGGATTTCGCGCGAGTTTCGCCGCTCAATGCATCACTGGGACGTCCAGGCTGCATCCAACAGCGCAGGACCTTTAACTCGGTCGTCTCTCCTGAGACCGTGCAGCCCGAAATTCGCACCACGCCTACAGTTTAACAAAATAATGCCGGCCATTTAAAAGGTACAATGGAATCTTAAATACCTGGTCTTTTGTCGAGCAGGACACACCAGCAACCGTCCAGCACTATGGTTTCTGCAGGTGACTAACTTACTCCGCCTTCTCTGGTCCCAGCTCCTGGCTCTCTGGCTCGCGTAAATGGCCACCGGGATTTACATGCCGCTCGGAACGCACCTAATGCGACGAGAATCTTCCGTAGTCTGCGTCCAAAAAATGGAGGACAGTGTACCAGAAAATCGTGAAGAATTCCGGCAAACGAAGGAAGATTAGAGTCGGATAAAATGCAACTAGTATTACCCTGGGCCGAACGACTAAAAACCGAGTGCAACGGAGTCCGACAAAAAATCGAAAACACCGTGTTGGTCCTCGATGCAGATCGATGATCGAGGCATCGAGGTCCAGGATACCGGTGTTTCTGGGGAAAGAGGATTTACGGTGGGCGTGTGCGTGAGCGCATAATCCGTCGCGGAGCACAGGGACGCGGGAACAAAACGCACCAGCTCCGGACTTCGGGAAATCCTAAAATAATCAAACACAGGCTGCAACGGTCGGGCCATCCTGCAAACAGGATTAGGACGAGATGCTCGGTGGGTTACCAGCCGTGGCAGCTCGGAAAGCACCGATCTACCTGTCTCGTGGAAACTTGACTTTACGACCCCACCATTCTCATCCCCCGCAGGCCGCTCGCCCAAGCTAGAAATTTGTTTCTTTCGAGGTTGTTTACGCTGGTACACTGCTGACCTCTTATCTGCGCGCGATGCGACTCGCCACGTTCGGCAGGACCCGCTGTTTGACGGATAAATATTTTGGGACTGTTTCGAAAATACCATTAGGCGGTGCCGCTCAAAGGGGTACAAGCTGTCCCCTTTATTTCCGCCGCGAGAACCATCTTGCGGTTATTTGTTACCGATAGACGACCGATGCTTCTGCAAATAGTGGCGGATGAAAGGAAATATTCTCGGCTAATGATTAGTCGGCCAGAGAGATATACATTTCGAGGGAAGAAGCCGTCTCACCGATCGGTTAACCATGGACACATTTTTAAAGGCGAGGACCTTGTTTCTCGTTTTAATGGACCACTCGGAAATCCGCCATTGTGGCGCACAATGCCGGCGAATTAGCACGCTCGGTGATCATAGAAAGTCAAGCATCGTCTCGAATTCTCGAAAAAGGCCAGTGTCTCGAGGGCAGAGAGACTCGAATGGGAATCGAACGGTGCGAGCAGCGAACACGGCCGTCAGAAAGGAGGGATGATAAATTTCAATTTGCCCGAATCTTCCGCGGAGCCTGGTCTATTCACGCAGCATCGTGGCGGATCGTAAAACGATCGGTGTCGCACGAATCAAATTTACCCTCGACATCTCTTCGAGGAAGAGAGAAGGCGAAGCACGGAAAGCGAAAAAGGGAGTCGTCACGCGTACTTGGAAGCGCGTCCTATAAAAGGGGATGATTTGTAACCAGTCATTGTTCGAATAGCAGCCAATGACGGGCCTGCGCGTCTCGTAATCGCCCAATCGCGCGCGAGACTGTATGAGAGTGCGAGAGAGTGCGAGAGACTGCGAGAGGGACGATTCCGTGGAGACAGTTACAGCCTGCGAGAGGATGCACTGGGGTGTCGAGCGTCATCCCCTGCTGCAACCAGATGCGTGCCGGTCGCCTAACGCACCGCGACGGCCTCCATTATGTTTGTTTATTTATTATTAATAGGAAATTCATAACAATCACATAATAGGAGCCCGCGTATAATGGCTTTGTCCCGGGGACTGGTCCGCGAGACGGGATCTCGCTTGTCGTCACGCTCGGGCTGGCTCCCCGGTGCACAATGCACCGCGTTTCCCGGCTATTCTCCACGCCTCTTCGGAAACCAGCACCCTGCATACGGAGCAGTACGATGCAATACGATGCAATACGCTGCGTACGTTCGTGCGGCTGCATGTCGACGTCTTCGCACGTTTTCTCGCGGTTCCGCCGGAAATTAATCGGAAATCCTGTGAAATTTCGCAACGGATACTGGAATATCATTTTTACCAGAAAATTCCCATCCCCTGCAAAATACAAACTTTCGTGCTCAGAGAAAAGATAGTGCTGCTCAGGACACTTGAATCTCGAGCAAAGAACGTATGAATAAAATGTGGGAGTGATAACAGTTGAAATAATTGCACTCTTAGCAGTCTAAAAATCGATCGATCCCGGCAGTCCCGTTCGTTTTCGGCCATCGAAATAAATAACACGGTCGGAGGGGTGGTTTCCAGCAGGGTGCAGGTATTCGATAAAACGTGAGCGTCGCTGCTGTCCGCGTGAATCAAAATCGCGACCAGATAAAGACAGTCGATCACCGAGCGTCTGTGTCCACCACCACAGCCGAATCGAAAGCGCATTTTTCCATCGAGTCTGGATCCGCGAAGTGACCGAACCGAGAGAAAAAAAGGGAGGAGAGAGAGAGAGAGAGAGAGAGAGAGAGAGAGAGAGAGAGAGTAGAGAGCGAACGGAAAAAGCAAGCCGAAAGAGAGCGAGAGGGTGGGACGAGGAAGGTGATATCGAAAAATGGCGCTCGAAACGAGGAATCGAGGATTTTGCGCGCTCTAGCCCGTCGCATGGCCGCTGCTCGGCCTCTTCCCACTCCGGCCACCACCCGCCACCCTCTTCACTCTTCCGTCGTCGCGTTGATGTGAACTCAAGGGTGCAAATTCCCGCTCGTTCGAAATTCAGGACAGGAAATTAGACGGGCGTCTCCCTCCCATAGAAATACCCGCGAAGCGTGAGAGATACGAGGGAGGTACGTTGAGCCACCCCCCGACCCCCGTCCCGCTCCCTATCGTGGTAACAGCCACCCTCTCTCAGCCTCTCTCACCCCCGCCGGCCCCAGGTCTCTTCAATCCGCCGCGAACGCGTGCATCCTTTCAATGCCGCTCGGATAACTTGATGTAATAAGGGCGTCGCATCGTGTCGCGTCGGTTCCTCGCCCCCTTTCTATGGGGGTGGCCGAGGAAATTTTTAAGCAACCGGCGTAAGCTGATTCGCCCGATAGCCCGCGATGCTCCGGTAAATAGACCGTCTCGTCGATAAGCCAGACTCGACGCTTGATTTATTATGATCAACCAGTCGATAAGCGGAAACTCTCCAAGGGTTGCGTGTCCTCGGAAATCTGAAAAGGGCTGCTGATATTTCCTGCGCCTTTTAATTTGCCCTCGTGTCCATCCGTGAACAAATTGCAACAATTCTCTGCACTTTCATATTCGTTTTAACCCCAAAGTCAAGCGAACGGCGCGCAAGCTCGCACCCGAGCACGATCGTGAATGGCGGAACGAACAGGCGAAATCGGTACACATCGGGGGCTCGTGGATTTTTATTTACTCGTCGCCCGTCGAGTTTTCACGCAGCTTCCCCGTCGAAGGACTCACTCTCCTCTACCGAATTCCGGTGACAGGTTTTGACAGGGCGGTCCGGTTAATCCAATCTCGGGACGAGGTCAAGGAGGCAGGTTGTCGGAAGGATTTCCTTCGGTGTTTGGTCTGTCGACATCGCCGTGACTTCGTCACCTAAGTTTTCCCTTAGGCTTCGAAAGGCATTTTTCCTTCGACCTGTTCACCCTCTGCAACAGTTTGCAAACTGGCAGGTATAGTTCTCCGGGCCCTGGAACCGACTTACTGCGACTTAGGCTTCGAATCCAGATCGTTGTGTTACACGCGCGCAACGCCCGCCCTCTAATCCAATCTGCAAAATGCATCAACCGTTACCTTGTTTTGGAATGAAGATTCGCTTGTTACGGGGCGGGCACTTGTCAATAGGGTAACGGTACGGACGATTAGTATGCATTGCCGAGACTTCGAGGCATCCGAGCGTTCGCAATTTCATGGGAAGTCAGTGGTTCTTGTTGGGAGTAACAGGTTCTCTATCACAGTAACTTGCTGTTTGTCCTGTGACAGTCGATATCTCTCGAAAAATTAATCCACAGGGTGTCCCGGAATTTGTGGGCATGAGTTCGTCACTGAATTCTATTACGGTGGAGCTTTCTTAACACTTACACGACTGCTCACGATATTTCTCATGTTTTAATACATAAAGGAACTTGCTTTCAAAAGTATTATACCCTGCGGAATACTAAGCTTATTTTAAAAACTATGGATTTTTAATTTCCTACATCTATTTCATTTCCAAACGGGAAATGCGATCATTTAAGTGTTAACGTTTGTGTACTACTACTTTTGCAACGTTCTTACGTTTTGCGGATCCTAATCAAATTCGGAAGATGTAATAGACTAGCGCAAGTGACCCGGCAATCGAAGTATAAATGAAGCAAGAAGTAGATCAGGGAAAAGTGCGCCGAGCCGACAGTCGATTAAAGGAAAGTTAAACATCCCGAGACACCTAATTCACCGGGATCTCCGGTCCATTACCGGGCGTTTACAGGCGATTCCGGATCGTCGGCTGAATGGATCCTTAATCGGCGTCAATTTCACCCGAATCACAGATGGGAAACTGTCAACGGTCGCGCATCCTTAAATCAACGGACAATGCAGAACCCGGCACCCTTCACCAACAGTTTGCACGGTCCATCGTCCATTGTTCGCGGCGACACGGTTGGCCGGTGTTCCGTGAAGCGTTGATTAAAAGTGTAACGCTTAGAAATTACAAGGACGGCACCCCTCCTCCCGGCCGCCTGTACACATCTTCCAGATAATCATCGTTAATTAAATCAGACGTCCGCGTTATGGTTTTATTATTCGATGCTCGGTGCCGACCCCCTCGTTTGCAGAACGCGCGAGATAGTAATTCAGCATTGCGATCGATGGCTGCGCAGATAGTCTAACTAGACAATAAACGACCGCAGTTTCATGCCACGGATCCGTTGATTAAAAATTACAATAATTAGCCACGGTGCCGACACGATCCTCGCGATAGTTCTACACCCCGAGAACCGAGCATAGAAGCACGTTTCGTGGAACTGTCGACGTTTCGAGTAGAATTCGAGCCGTTTCGTCGTTTAAAAGTTGATAATTCCACAGTCCCCGTAGAGTATAAATTTAAATAGAAAATTCTCGGCGCACAGGAGAAAGAAAACGTTGCAGCCTAATAAATTGCTGGAACGCAAATTAGATTAGGAATCGCGGCAAAGGGTTGCGGTATAAATCGCGTTTTTATTGCATCCCGAGTTCCGCGATATCCGCGGAAACTCAGGACGGGCCGTCACACCGGTTAAATTCACCCCCGACACTTAAGATAATTTTATTACGCGTTTTCATGCAACCTGTCGTGTCCCGGCGTAATTATCTGTTCGCTGTATGAACCGCTCAGCAATTAATTGCGCGACGTAATAAAAAAATTACGCTCGCAACCTCGCGTCGGATGTCGGTGTTACTCGAAGTCGGATTCGGCCGATTCTATGTATTTCATTGTTTCGAATTCGCGCCGGTTTTCGATGCTGTTAGCAATCGGTCGGCGTTCACTGAATTGCGTGCCATCGATAATTACGCGATCAAGAGAGACGTTCTCCACCCTGCTTCCAGAAATTCGAGTAATGTTTTCATGGAACGCGCGAGCCGGGGTCAGAGATCAATGGGGATCAACGACAACCCCCAATGAAGCCGTTCCCCGACCCAGCTGTGATTTTCTAACGAGCCCTTGATGGAATAACGCCCCTTTCAATTTTCTTGAGTGCCCTCGTTCCGTTCAGTGGTTTCGGGAACGAACGTCCATTAGAACGTCGATATTCCAATAAGCCGAATAATCCAATCAATGCTACCTTTTCCTCGAAGTTGATCGCTTGTTCCGACCAACAAGGAATCGCCAAAAGCAGAGAGGGAATTGTGCACAACGCCGTATGCACTCGTCAATCCAAAAATTGGAAAGATCAAGGATGAATAGTTGGTGACTATAGTAGACGATAAAAATCGATTCGTCGGTTTTCAAAGAATAATCTTAACGTTAGAACTATCGAGCACAAGAAGCGACTAGTTTTATTACATTAAATAAATTATAGTAGGTACTCTTGCATAAAAAATGATGAAATAAATGTCAAGAGTAGTATATAATAAATACAAGAGTAGTATATAATAAAAATAGCGAAAGGTATACATAAATACAGTCCCATTTTTCTTACAAAGCAACACGCGTAGAAACTTTTAGAACTCGGTAGATTTTCCTTGCGAGAATCGGCAAGAATTTCATCTACCACTGTATCTATATAACTGTTTTATTATCCGAATGAATACTCGGATTTGAATACGATGTTCCATGGTGTATTCTGTAAGTGTTCAGAAAAGCGTCTTTGGAATTCCAATAATTGTAAAATGAAGAACTCGACGTTCATTGTATTCGTTAGTTCTAGTGTATAATAATACGCGGAGCAGCAGGATCCAGTGGATCGTTCTCTTAGATTTAGATGATCGAGTAATCGAACGCGACGACGCGACGGGACCGTAGGAGGAGCTCGAGCAATAAATCCGCGGCGGTATCGAGTCGGCTGCAATTAAGAAAGAGTCTCGAACTTTGACCGGCGGTTGGCACGCATCGGCCGGTTGGTCACGCATCAGCGCACGCGATACGCTCGTAATCGTGGCTATTTACCAACACTTAAAATACTATACAATGAATGCATTCACGGACGGAATGAGAGGTCGCCGCGGGAAACGAGCCGCGGACACCGCGCCGCGTCGTCGCGTCGTCCAGAACCGAATGTATCGCGAGCCTGTTACACGCTGTCAATCGCGCCGATCCAATTTAATCGGGCCGCTAAGTGGAGTAATTGGATGATTTACATTATGGCCAGATTTCGCCGGGCTCCGCGGACGTTTCCTCCGAACGGATTCTCGAAGACAGCGACGATTCGCTGTATCGGACAATGGGGGTTCAGAAACCGATCAGTGAACGATTTTTCGACCCCCTTCGATCGTGTGCTTCGAAGCTCGGAGACTATTTTATGACTTTGAACGGAACATACGTTTTCCCAAGAAAGTAGCCACTTGTTCTTTTGATATGTATCAAACGATCTACGGCTCTTGTGCTTTTTATATGCCACTTATATGTCACGTTTCGTTCGGCAGTTTCCATCGTGCGAACTTTTCGACCGTCATCTCGCAAATTGAGTGACCTCGAAGAGAAACTACAATTTTACAGAAGACTTCTCACACGCCATCTTGGGACAGTCTCGCTACTAATCTTCAAGGACACCGACCCGAAAAAAAATAAACCAAAAAGAACAGCCATTTTTCTTTTTTTCTTTAGCGTCGAGTAAACTATCCGCCCTCCGCTTCTGCAAACAGTTGCAATATTAACTCCGAGAAGCAACGAAACTAAGCCACTCTAGCTCGAAACTAAAACTAAATTCATCCTACCGCAGCCAATAAGATTAGCATGGAATTCTTTGTCGAGAAAGTTTTCTCATCAAGCCATAAAAGGATTATGATATTCCTAAATCTCCAGAACGAACATAACCGATTCCTCGTGCCTCTACGCTGTTTGAAAATTCCGTTTCCAGGGTGCCGGGGCACCAGGGATGTATTTCGGGTCTCGTAGACGTAGACGGTCGAATTTCGTCGAGAGGATGCCGAAACGACGCCGGGGCGTGGCGCGGCCGCGTTTCCAAGCCGAACGACCGGCGCGAATTTCTTTTTGTCTTCGGGCTATCCGTTACCCTGCGCCAGAAGGTCCACAGATTTTTTTCAACGCCCGAAATTTCGAGTTCGAGCCTCCCTCTTCGAGCTCTCGTGCCGCGGACAATTTGCATGGGAGCTCCGACACGGCTGTAATTAGTCATCGGTGTCATTGTTCTGAACCCGAGACACCGATATCCGATTGCTCGGCTACCAGAGGCGCCATTTTTCTAATTAGCCGAATCGAGACTATCGACGGGAAACAGGATTTCATTTGTCGAGAGGATTTTCACTCCGAAATTTGACTCCGGTATCAAATGTAGAACCGCGGCTAAGAAGATCCCAAAATAGGTGCACACGAAACAAATAGGCTCTTAGTCTCGAGAAATGTTTCGTTACAAGTAGACTGCGGTTTTTATGCACTTATGACAACAGTGAATAGGTGAAATAAAAAATTCTGAAGATGCTGGCAATTTTTAAGAACACTTGAATCGTTAATGGATTGTTAAAACTATTGAAAGACAAGATTAAGCTTTATTTCATTTCTGTTTCACACAGTTGATTTAGAACATCTTTATTTTGCATAAAGATCCCTAGTTACAAGATTTACCATCGATGGTCTTACATTTGTCAGACGAAAAACTTCGACTGCAAAAATTAGCTTCCGAGTCGTTCAACTGGAGCAGCTGCGACCTTGAAGAAAATCATTCGCGAGATTCGTGTCGGACTAAAAACTGTGTAGCGTCGGTGCTCATTGGTGGTATACAAGCAGCGGAGTGGAAAATGAGTCTGCCGATCTCGTGTAACTCGATCGACAATCCAGTTTGAAGAGAATTCATGCCGTTAAAATTGCAGGCCTCGGCAGAATTAGTTCCGTGCGAGCACGTCGTCACATCATGGCAAATTATGAAATATTTATTGGAACGAACAGACCGCTCCGGCGATATCTGCTCGATCCGACTGCTTCTTTCCTCGGTCGGTGTTTGCGAAAACTGATTAGCATTCGAGTATCGCGGGACTGTGTATTCCGAGCAATGTATCTCGTTAATTACAGAGAAGATAACGTTTCCTGGGCATTCACATCGATTTCGAGGCCGGTACAACGAGTCGTCTGATTTATGAATCGGCTGTCTAATTACTAATTAAGCAGTCACTCGATACGCGTACACGGCTCGCGGTTGTACTACCTGCGTCGGGCGCATTTCCATTCGACCGATCAATTACTCTTTGGAAAACTGCGACCTGCCGGTCTCGCTACAGGCTCATTCATCTTCGATATATTCCATTGGGTCGTTGCAAAAGTAATTCCGGGTTTTCGAAACGGATAGCGTATAAAAAGAAAACCGAAGGTGAAGGAATTTGTAACTCGACAAATCCGAAGCTGACCTTGTCGGCAACACCTGTAAATAGGCATTGTATGAACGCATGTGTGTGTAAGCATGAGTGTGCGAGTGTTCTCTGTAGAAAGAATTCGTGCTGTAAACACGTACGAGATTAGAATAAACGTAAATTGAGGAGTGTATAAAACCAGTAGTTCCTCACTCTAAAGACTTTATCACTGAAATTACTTTTGCAATAACCGAATATAACAATATTTCGCGGCTTTTCTAGATCGATCGGCGTCACAATTTTTAAAGTATAACACGTTCGCTAATTTTTACGCGAACGAAGCTAAGAGAAGTGAAAGTCCGCGATTCGAATTTGCCAATTCCAACCCTCGTATGGGGGTAGCGGGCGCGTCCTCGAGCGGAAAGAAGAGGGTAGCGAGTAGAACGTCGGAGAGTCGCATTAAAATTCCCTTATCCGGTTGGAAATGAAGGAACGGCTCTCGGGGGCGTTATCGCGATCTGAACTATGCCACGTACAATTAGTTGAAAACAAGATAACCGAGTGGGAACGATGTCGGGGAACGGAGGCGGCCGTAAACGTGCATCGGCTTGGGACGCGAGACGACGCCGACGCGCGTGTTCCCGCGTGCATGCGCTCGCAAACACTGGCAAACCCCACGCACGTACGCGCTTGTACATACCTGCGCGGAACAGGGAGCCTCTCGCACACGAAAACAGTGCGCGCTAGCCAGGATAGTGTTCGGTGTTCGTCCGTGGTGTATGCGGGGCCCCTGATATTCATTCGGCGCTGCTCCCGGTCAACGTAATTAATTCGCGGCTCGTCAATGCCAGCAATTAAAATTATACGTTAATGATTTGCAAAAACTTGTTTCGTTGCGGATGGACGGCGGTACGCCTTATCCGAGGGCCTAATTATAGTCTGCGCCGCTCTGACACACGGCGTGAAACAAATGGAGGAAGATGAAAAAGACCACGGCCTTCTTCTTCTTCGTCTTCTTCTTCTTGGCCCTCCCCTCCCCCGCGATCACCGCCACACCGACAATTTTTTTTGCGAGACCGATGCTTCTTGCTCGTCCTGTTGCTTGAAATTGCACTTCCCTACTTGGTTCCTGCGAGTTTTTTTGCTTGCATATTTCGTGGACGCGCTCCGTGGGAACTGTTTAGTTAAATCGCCGTAGGAATTTGTAATTTTTAATCGCGATCCCGTCGCGATGATTATTCCGGTCGTTTCGCTCGAGTTTGGCAGAATCTAGACTCGTAGTTTAATTAATCGTTGCTCTGTCTGTCGCGCACAGTTTTATTTTATTCAATTTGATTTGGAACTCGATGGAAATGTTTAGTAAAATGAACTACTATCTTCTCGATTGCAATTTCTGTGAAGTCAATTGGAAATATTAATATAAAGCGCGTTCAATTTACCGCGTATCTCTTCTATATATATTTTGTGCATTTATTGTACCCGCAGTCGACACCGGTTTTTTATTTCTATTCGGCAGTAGTCCGTGTAGCTTAGTCGAGCTAACTAATTCGTACGAGATCTCTGTTTACGCGAATGCAGTAGCAAACAATTATATTCTCACGAATGTCAGCAATTCAGCAATCTGCTGGTGTACGAGATAATTACATGAACACGTTGGCATGCTGTTTTTATATGCCGACTCACTAGTTTTAATTGCTGCTCGACTAATATGACGCACCGATAGACGAATACACGAAATCTCGAGATTAACGCGTTCGTTGCCTCGTCGGTCGTACACGGAGCAACGTCGTTCTTTCATCCGACTCGAAATCGATATTTCCTTTAACTTTCAACTTAACTTTAACTTTAACTTTCAACTTAATCGTTCCAGCTTGAGAATCGACACACCGGCAGATTGGACTTGCACAATTTTGTACTCGAGCGGCTTATCGATTGTTTTCTCGTTCAAAATCTGTGGGTATTTCGCCATCTCGCCAATCCAGGTCAGATAAACGCCGTCTCCGTTCGACGAGGAACGTCGCGACGCCTCGGTCCGACGGTTTACGTCACCGACGGTTTTCACGCGGCCGATAATTGAATCACGAGCCGAGGGGACGAGCGATTATCGTCGTACGACGATTCTTTCGTAAAGGGGGGAAGGACAGGCTGGAAAATTCTCGAGGGCGGGGAAAGTGCTCGCGCGCGACTCGCCTAACAGCGACAGTAACGGCGACGACGAGAAGCGTTTCCGGCAAGACGCCGCAGGCCGAATATCGCTAACGAGCCCAGTTGTTTTCCGTTTGAGCAGCTGTTAATTGGCAGTGACTAATTACAACGCGTTATCGGCCAGTTATCGCCGCTACCGACGCTTTTACCGAGCGTTCTTGCGATCTCCTTGCCTTCGCTTGCGCCGATGATTATGTCTCCGCTCGTTACGAGAGTAGACGAATCTTCTCCAGTGAACAAGACGCCATTCGATGCTGCCAGAGCCACGGGCGAGCATACCACGACCATACCACAACCATTCGCCAACGATTCGCCTCCTCCAGCTACTGTTTTTGCCATCATTATCTCGACGATACATCCAATAATTAAATATTTCATTGGTATAGACTCCGGAATAATTCCGCAGATAAAACCAGCGGCGATAAGGCGCGGATCAAAACACTCTCTCGGACCGCGACCTCGGGTAGCTCTTTTTATTTATTTATTTATTTAGTACTTGACGCGCATGGCCCTTTATATACATGTATGAACGTCTCAGAATCCAATCAGCGTAAGTCCATTATGTTTAAAATTGACATAAATAGGATTTTGCAAATTAGTTGGAACAAAATAACAGTGTAACTAATAGCGCAAAGCATTATTTTTACTATAAAATGACATGCAAATGAACTTAACTGAAAGAAAAACGAAAGGAAGATGACAATGTCTTTAAAAAAAAAACAATACCCTCTGAACTATTTTGTTCAGTTATTCAGTTATATATTATAGGCCAATGTAAGTGCTGTCATGTATTGTTTATTTACGCAAAAATCGATTATAATGATTCAATGTCGTGAAATATGTCGATTCGGAAAGTAATCTGAGCTATACTTAAACACACGCACGCAAAACTTCATTTAATGAAACTGATACGATATAGAATACGGGCGAGAAAAGATGAGCTCATTACAAGGAAAATATCGACAGAGAAAGAAGATGATAAAGATACATCTATGATAAAGATGCGTTTGCACCTCGTAATTCATTTTCAAAGAAAAATGGATTAGCACTGGTTGGCTTCCGAACTGTCCATGTATACAATTCGTGAAGATACAGAAGTACAGAAACGAACGAGAAAGTTATCGAGTACGATAGTAGAAGAAGTAATATAAGATAAAAAGAGGACAAATACTTCCAGAAACGATATCTATTCCGGGTGGAAGTTAACAAGTTAATTAAGTTCGCTTTAAATGAGGCCGTGTCGCCAGCGAAAAAGTCAACCTGCGTAAAAGATTTGTTAGCTAAACTACCCACTCCGTTAATTGGATCTAATGGAGCATGTCTATAAACTGGGATCCACAAGAGAGCTGGATGCCTGGAGTGTTTCGATGTTAAAATTGATTGAGGCAGTAAGTCTAGAACTGGAGAATTTTCCTTGGATGATTTTATGTAGAGAGCCGAGACCAGAAATAGTACGGCCGTCGTCGAGGGTGAGCAGGTTGAATCTTCGCTAAGGTAAGCTGTAATCATGGCCAGCACGAGCATTGGTTGTCCCGTCTTAAATGTTATTGAAAGTTTTGTATCTCCGACTTCTAATTCGGACCAAAGTTCTATATCATTCCGTTCAGCTCTTGTATCATGCCACTGTAGATTAGAGGGAGAATCCTATCGGTATTACGTATCGCATCTATATCAATGAAAAAGTTTCGCGTTACAAATAAATATCGCGCGATGCTATGCCGAACGAAGATTCTATTCTGCCAATTCATTTCACTGGAACTCTGTAACGCTATCAAAGCAAGAACCGAATACTACGAACAACGAGATTCGTTGCAACAATGGAACACTAGCAAAGAGAAACCCGGACGTACCTGGTCACCAGCCCATTTGTCAGGGAGCTGGTACGCTTTTTTCCGAGCTCAGCGAAAATCCTGTACACTTTTGTCCCCGAAGAATGCGACCGTGGAAATTGTTCATCGGGTAGGCAAAAGACAAAACGCGTCCGAAATTCTTCATGGTCCGAGTTGAGTCGATTTTGCGCGGTGACTTCTGAGACTTTCGAGAGTTCTTCGGCAGAAACCGGTGGACATTCGCAGATGACGATCTAACGAACGGAAACAGGGTCTGCCCGTAGAAAAGGACCGACAAAACCGATCCCCTGAAGGGATCCTACACTAATTATAGGTTCGCCGGTTGGTCCTTGATTGTTCGAACGTGTCAGGCCCTTGTTTGCGGGTTGTTAAAGGGCACCGGACCCTTTCTCGCCGGTTTCCACGTAACCGTAAATTTCTTCGCTGTTTTCCAGGGATCCCTCTGTTAATTGCTGCCTAGATATTACTATTTCTGACGTTCCGCCGAGAATCCACGAACAAATGTTCCGTCATTCCATCGTTGATCTCAGAGGAATGGTCTCAGAAATACATTTAACACTTTGACACCCGCATATAGATGACGAAATTACTCAAAAATTAATTTTTACACTAATCTGTTACGTTTTCTTAATATCAAGTTCAAAAAATAATTTAGGTCATATAGCTGAATTGTTCCATTTAAAATACTTAAAATAATAATAAAATTAAATAAAACACTTAAAATCCTATACATATTTTTGAGATCGTTCACGTATCAGTCAATTATGTTCACTATTCGAAGATTAATTTGTACACTAATCTGTTATGCTTTTCCAATTTCAAATTTAAGAAGTAATTGATGTCATATAGCTTAACTTTTTCCTCTTATTTTGATTAAATAAAATACTCGAATTTTATACAAAATTTTGAGGTTGTTCGTATGGCAGTCGAAGTGTTAAAAGAGAATGCAGGAGGATTTCAGTTGATCTATTAGAAGCTTGAATCAGTGCTCGCTGTTCTTTTTGTAGAAAAACTCATAACTATTTCAAAAGAATGGCACCGCATGCTTTATTGAAAATATCGTCATAGCTGCTGCGAAGCTTCAACTAGTTAGACAGCAATAACCATTCTCTAGAATGGCATGTTTGAATCCTAAACGCTCCACGTTTGTATGGATTCACACAAATAGTAAACCTCGTTCGTCTCCTACCGTTTTTCGGCGGTCCGACCCGCCGCCCCCGCAGCAATTAAAAACCGGTGTCGGAGATTAATGATTCGCGACGCGAGTCCTCGCGCGAGCTCAAGCTCGAGCGCGCACGGACCCCCGTTGAATCCATTACGATTCATTACGGGGCTGATTCAGCCGCGATTAAACCACCGGAAGGTTACTAAAAATACCGAGTCGACGCTAATTACCGGGCAACAATCGGTCCAATCGGCGCGCCGGCGAATCCCGGACGGCTGAAGTCGTCATTTGCGAGGCTCGGGTCGGCTCGGCGCGACTCGGCGCAGAGATGATCGCGGTCCCGTAACCGGCCCGACAATGAGCGCCGGTTACCGCGTTGCATTAATCAGTGACAGCGCCGCGGCTCGACCCCGGAGATATATGGGCCGAATAATTTCTCGAGGCTGGAATCCTCCGAAGAAATCCTCGTCGTTTCACGCTACCCGGCCGAACGGGCCTGGACAGTCGGTCAAACGTCACCGACAGAGGACCGTAATAAGGCCACCACGATAATAAGGACACTATGTCATTTATAACTGCCTACTAATTTGTTGTATAAACGACGTACACGTGCAGCAAAGGCGATCCTGGACCCGACGCGGCCACGGAGGAGCGCGTGCGTATTTACCTGGTGGCCGGACCGGCCGCGGCTTAATCGTTCGCAGGGCCGCATTCACATTCCATCCTGGATCATTCTTTGGCCTCAGCTATCGAACGTTACCATACGGTATACCGGAATTCTTCTTCGACAGCCTCGGTTATCCGTGTCTTCGAGAAAGCTTCCGAGAAGAGCCCAATGCCATTTTACTTCTAAATCCTAAATAGTTTTTCTGACCAACAGTATTTCCATTTTATATGAATCATTTTTAAATATAAATACACTTCAATATAAATGCCTTTTAAATATAAATACATTTGTAAATCTAAGAATTATTTTGCGATGTGATATTATAATTTTTATTGGTGTCTGAGTCACATAGCTAATTCTTAAATATTCAAAGATATCTAATTGTATAGACAAGGCACACGTCAAGGTAACAAACGTACGTTTGTAGGCAAAACTATCGCAGATATATTTCCCTTTCAAGAATATTAGCAAAGAGAAAATCTCCGTGGCAGTATAAATATTTTTTACGCCATTGCCAACCACAATTCTGTGGCTAGTAGGAAAAGGCTGTAAGTTACAATTTCAAAAAATTTAAATTAATTCATTAATTGAAAGATGGCATATAAATTACATATCTATAGAAAACGTCGCGAAAACAAATTCTATAAACTGACAAAAATTATGCAATTTGAGACACCACTCAGAATATTAAGAGACAGTATCTTGGAAGTGAATCAAAGTCTCTTAAGTTTGTTCTTCCTCACAAATTATTTTGACTTGCAGGAAACTGAAAGTGCTATTATTATACTATTATTATCGATGCACAAAGCCGAGCAGAGTCATCCGATTGACCACATAAAGGGTTGGATATGCGCGGATAGGGAGGGTGCGACAACGTTTCCGAAGGAAACGGCGTGATATTAAAGTGATACGTCCCTGGACGATGTTAGCCGGCGCGGACGCGGTCCATTAGTAGTAGACGATGTTCGGAAAGGAGCTTTGGCTCCGCGTTTCGAAAGAGCGCGGCCTGAGGCCCCGGGGCCAGGGGCGGAGGAACCAGTCCGTGGCTTCGGGCCAGTCAGGCACAGCACGAGTCGGATTTATGAATTGCCCAAATAATTTATTAAGCGTAATTTTCAATGGGGCCCAAATTGAATCTGATTTAAGTACAATGCGGCATTGTGGCGGGCCCGGCCAGGTCCGACTCGACCAGAATGCGAGCCTTGATTCGAGGACGCGCGGACTTAAGAGAAGGTGCTAACTAGTCTCTGAACGGGCCCCGGCCCCGGTTCTGTCCCTTTCCTCTTCTTCCTTCGATTTCGTGCCCTCGTCCGTTTCACCTTTCTCTCTCCCTCTCTCTCTCTCTCTCTCTCTCTCTCTCTCCCTTTCTCTCTTTCTCTGTCTCTCTTCCTTTCTCTCCCTCTCTCTCTCTCTCTCTCTCATTTCCTCTTGCTCTGTTTCGTCTCGTTTCCACCCACGACCCATTTCTATCTCTTTCTTCGCGCATTCTCTCCGTTTAGCGGCTACAGCCACACGTCGCAGAGGATTTCGATTTTCCTGGGCAACGCTGACGTCATTGAAGAATGCCCTTTGATTGGCCCTCGAGTGCAGCTATCAATGGCTAATGAGCTCGCGACCTTGACACACGATTGCTCGGACCCTCGTGAATAGAGAAATTAATTTTCGGATGGCCACAGTCGTCGCATAGTGTGATATCTCGACAGCTTAGGAGTATTTAATTCCGAAATCGAATGTTTTTGGAAAATGTTCAAGCATCGTTTGTATATATTTATATAAACGTAAACATAATATATATATATATATATAATAAATAACAATAACAACAACAACAACAACAACAACGATAATAATACTAATAATAATATATATATTTTAATTAAAATTACTGAGTCATGTTAAAAATGATTATAAATCAACATTCCAAGTACTTAATTGTAATCAAAATCTCCCTAGATTATCAAAATGTCAGTCTTTGTGTCGTGCGCTTTAACTTTTCGGTTTTGCTACCTGAGTTTTGTCCCTGGACGGCGCATTGATCACCGGATTGCCGCGCCGATTCAATTTACACGATTACACCTGTTTCCATAGTTATCCGCAGCACGAGTTCGTAGTCACCCTCTGAGCCATAAATAAATAAATAATCCGTTATTAGGAGCGATGGACGAAATTTCTCGAAATGATGCCATATGTTCTGCGGCTGCTACCCGTCGTCATCGGAGACTGAAATTTCTCTTTAGAGCGAGATCGAGAATCGATAAATTCGACGGAATAATCACGCAGGAAATACGGCGTCGCGACGACAGCCATCGAACGAGCAGCTCGTTCAGGTGAGAGCACGTTGCCGCGTGATTGCTCGCCGGATTCGCGGAACTGTCGTCAATTCACGGCCGATGGGTGGTCCCCTGCGATGCATCGCGACCCCCGATGCACCACTTAAAGGTGCATCGTGCTCGCCGAGCCAGGTCGAGCCGTACCGTCGTCATTTGCCCGTGAAAACGATCGTTTTTGTACCGGTTAAACGATGACAGCGTTCGATATCGATATCAGGATCCCTCCACCATCTTATTGCCTGTTGAGACGTTCTACTTGCAACTAGGGTAATCTCGCATTTATTCGAGACGGTAAGAAAGCCGTGCCTGTTATATTTCATCAACGCGATCGTTGATCCGATCGTAAATTTATCGAACGTTCGGCGCAGTATCCGTTTTCTCGGCAAAATCGAATCCTCGCAACGGATTCTCGAGGAATTCAGGGTCACGATCTTATGAAATATAGCGAGGAGGAACGGAGAATGCAAGGGGGAGGATTTTTTCGCGGGATGCGGTTCTCCGAGCGAATGAATAGGCGTGCTGGAAGACACCAATTCCCGGGCAGGATCGATATGACGGGTCCAATTAAGCGGCTGCCCGGTAAGGTCATTAGCATTGATACTTAAAATCGTGTTCCAATCAAAAGGCATTCTTCGCCCCGTTCCTGCTGACATCATCGTCTCCGCTCGATCACGATCGGGCTCGCTCAAAGGGGATATCAGCCGCAGAAATTCGACGATCCGTCTCTGCCGTGAACTCCGCTTCATAAATACCCTTTTAATGATCCGGAACAGCCAGGAATTACGCCACGCCGAAAACAAATCAGCGTGGGTGCAACCTCGATCTCGATCGTCACCGAATACCGAAATAGCTGTATTCAAATCGTCGGATTTTCATTTTTCAGCATTTTCCTGCAGCAACATATTGCTAGACCAATCCGAAGCTGTATATCTTGCAAGCGTTTAATCAAGTTTAATAAAATCAGGGCGAACACACTAGAGAATTTTCAAAACGTCGTTGCGGCATTTTAAACTCATTGAGATTATTGAACGAATGAATATATTTTGATTCTGCTTCTATTGCAGCCTGTTCATAAATAAATATGTGAGGATGACGATGCTGCATGGTTGTGTAAGTGTGAGTCGTGTGGAGTGTTTGTTTTGATTTTGGGTATTCGGCAATGTGGTCGGACGGTCGAAGGGATTCTTATGACTCTGTGGGTTTGCAATCGTAAATTTTTCAGTTTTTTTTCAACGAAGTCGTAGGGTAGCGTGCATTTTTTGTTTCTTTATTCCACTAACTTTTATACATGTGTCCATTACGTTTATTTACAGCCTATTCATCGCAGTTGGTGCAACTTTGGGCAGTATTTTCATCTAATACGATCTCTTATACGATATTCCATTTAAAAATCTCGAGTTTCAGCAAAAGATAACAGCGTTATTCGAAGAAAAACATTCGGGAAAAATCCGTGGAACCAAGTGTTTGTTGTAAAACGATCGAGAAACCGTAATGTCAAGCGTGCCACGTAATGGCAGCGGCCGATTGTCCGGCTCGCATCTTTCAAACTAGAATTCAATTGCGTCACGCCGCGTTATCCTGAGAGGTACCAATCAAACGCCTCGGAGAGTTCCCGGTGGTCTTGTGTGTGGCCCTCGCAAGCCACGAGGTTCCCGAACGAGAAAATCACCACGCCGCTGAAGAAGAGAGAGGAGAAAAAAACTGTTTGTACGTTGAGAGACACATTTATGGCCCAATCAACAGTGTATTCAAACATAGTCACACCTTCCTGCAAAGGGACGGCCGTACAGCCACGGCGAAAAGCATCCCGGCTACCTCCGGATCCGCTTCGAGATCCTGAAAGGATACTGCAATCGTCTGGCTCATTCATAGACAACGGACTTCCCGTCCACGGTCAGCAACAAATAAACCGAATCAGACCGATGAGAATGGGAACGATTTCCGATCTCACCCTTCGCGAGGATTCTATGATAATTAAACGTCATTCATACCGTCGCGTCGGAGTCCTCGAACTTTCGCCTCCATCCTTGCGTCTTTGCTCCTGAAACGGTGTTTTTCTGTTGATTTTTCAAACCACCGTTCAAACTACCAACCCCATAATTACTAAACCGCAGATGGTCATGCGAAGTACAGATTCGCATCGTCATCAATCTCTTTAATCGTTTCAGTCAATTAAAAACAATATAAGGGAAATTTTTAATTTGAGAAATTCTTTTCTCGTTTTAAATTTTATTTACCGATTTTCCTTATAAATGAATAAAATAGTCTGAAAATTACATAATTTAACAAGTGCTTTAATGGACTGGTAGTATATTTTCACTTTTTAAGATCGACACCTGGACATTCTCAAGAAAAATAGAATTGTTTATTGATACGCTAAATACGTTGAGAATTTGTCGGGAAAAAATGCTGAAAACTTGGACCGAAGATTAAAACATTCATTTCGAGGCACTCTTTAAAGACTCCCGACACTTTCGTGGAAGCAATTCTTCTCGAAATGGTTTTCCGAAATTCCATCGGCTATGGGAAAAGCTCCGGACAACGAAACACGCTGTTAAGGGGAATTCCAAAAGTCCCCGAGCCCAAGGAGTCCCGAAGGATCGATCATCGTAACGCGTGTTTTTCGTGGCAGCTGTACCTGACTCTCGGTCTTTGATTCCAGAGATCAATGGAGCCCCGTGAATGCGATACACATTTTTCTACCCACGCGCGCAGCATCCTTCAAATTTCTCTCGCTGGGGGCGTCGAAAATTCTCCTCTCGATCGTTCTGGGCATCCCTGCCGACTCGAAATCGAGAAATTTATTCGAGAAGACCACTTTACACGCACGAGCAATCGTCTGAATGAAGCTTGAAACGCATGCGCGATTACTTTACGTTCGAAAAGTGGGCATCGTCTAGATTTGTTTTTGAAAAATTCAAGAATCTTGGAATCCCGGTGATCTTGATTCATTTTAATTAGTGGTGCCCGAGGCGAAGATCGAGAGAAAAATATTTCCCAGACAACAGACATTCGTTAACTCTTGATTGGTTTAATTAAAATTCGGATCTCGATAGATCGCAAATAAAAAGTACAAAAAGATGTGTCACTCTAAATAAACGTTGTTTCTTTTTTAGCTATCGTATAAAAGAGTAAAAATATGAAAATTTGAGCTTTCGCTGGATAATAAAATACCATGTTGGAGCCATGAGTGAACTCGGAGTGTCATTTAAGGGTTAAAGGCCGTCCAACGAGGAAATTCCAGGTCGTTGGATATACAAGCGGAGATTCCGGGGCGACCTACGGTCGGAATCAATTATTCTCGAGAATTTCGAGTCTCCACCCTAATCCGTGGCCCGAGTGGATATTACACGGAAGCAAATAATCCTAATAACGTATCCCAATAAACCGAGAGGGCGGAGACGCGACCGCGTAAAAAATTACGTCGCGAGCGGCGAGGGGGTCGAAATTATACGACGGTAAATCAACGGAAGCCGGGAATCGTCGTCCCGGCTTGTTAATCCTAATCTGCATTTTTATTCTCGAGAAACCACCCATATCGTTTAGGAAACGGGGATGGGGGCCCCTGCGTCGCCGATCGAGACAGAGAAAGAGGAAGAGAAAGAAAGGAAGAGAGGGGCCACGGTTTTTCGTAGCGACGGCTCGTATTTTGAAAGCACTTTAGAACCATTTAGCTGAATGCGCGGCCAGAGTTTATGGGGGTCCTCTGGTGGCGTAGGGCTCGCTCTTCGGCCATATCTGACAAAGGGGCCACAGGACCAGGTGTCGGATCGTCCACCACCATTACCAAACTGTATATCACTTTCCGAGCACCGACACCCTCCGCCACAATATTGCCTTCTCTCGAGTGCTCCTCGAGCCACAGCACACATTGTGCGAACCTTTAATTCCCCTCATTAACCTGCTCGATGATTCGGCTTTCCCATTGGCCCCTTCGATCTACGGAAAAATCGACTCCGCCCTAAAAACACCCCTCCTCGTTGACACGTTCGGTGCAGCGTCGGTCACATATGGGTGACACTAATTTTTAACAAGGCCTTGAAATTCATTTTGATTGAAATATGTACGAATAAATTTAACTCGACTAGGATTTTTAGAATACAAAAGAGCTGAATTGATATTTCTTGCATGGACAATTTTAACTTTCGAGTTTCGATTTTAGTTATTAAATCGCTTTGATACCTATTCTGCGAATTCTTGCAGTCGATATTCGGCACTTTACGCGTTAAAATAAAGTTGGCTTAGACCGATTGCACGGGACAAGAATTAAATAAAGACGCGCTTCTCTTAAAATGTTCAGTAAATTGAAAACAGCGTAATGAGATCCATTGCTCTGCATTTCACCCATTCATTCCTGCCAAGAAATGCGTAACATCTCTGGTATAAATATTACCATTGGCTGGATCATTTTGGAAAATTTGTATTACTGTGTCCTTTGAGAACCTCTCCGGTCTAAAAAATATGCTGCTATTATTAAAAGGGCCCTCAGAAATAAATATTTCTACATGAACATTAATTTGTCAATCTCGATCCTCACTTTTCTTAGGATTATTCCAGTTCGGAATTCTAAGAGATCAACAAACTTATGAAATATTAATCTGCACGGACCGTCCACATTTCTTCAAGGCAGTGAAAGCTACTAGTACTCGAAGCTTCTAGTTTCCCAGGACAAAATTCCGTTCGGCATTGAGGAAGGTAAAAGTATTTCTGTTTCTTCCTTGGAGCACAGCGGCGGCGTCGAGATTGTCCGTTCTCGTGGCGCAGGGTGAGGGGGAGGGGGCACTGCCGCATGCCGGTATCGTTTCGAGGGCTTTAATGAAGCAGGCGTGTGGTCTTTCGGAGGCGCGAACGTCCTTGTCTCCGGAGACTATCCAATAGAAACGGCGTGTCCGCTGGTGAATGGCGGATTCGCGTCGCCGTAAAGGATCCAGTTGTAAAAGGTCCAACGGCGGCATTGTGTCCCTGCCGGAACCGTGGACCATTCGAAGTTGTTTAAATCCTTGTAAAGCTCGAGAGGATGCGGCCGTGGTGTCGCTTTCCGCTCTCGAGTGGCTTCGATTGTCGACGACTTGAAAAGAGTGAAATTGAGTCCGACAACCCAAACCCACAGAGCCAGCGAGCAGGTGCGAGGACGTCCCCGTCCCCTTCGATGCTTTCCGGGAAGGATCCATAAAACCATGAAGCCTCGAAATGGATCCAGAACGCATTACAGTAATGGCGCCCCGGTGACTTTCCTCGGGACCCTCGAATCTCAGCCGAAAATCAGCGCTCCATTCACCCGTCGATTACTCCGATTAATTTCTAAGCGATCTATATCGTTACGAGAATCATTTCCAATTTTCTGACGAAACTCTATTTCGCAAACAACTCTCTTTTTACGCAATAACGCTTTCGAACGAACCAGGTTGTTATGAAAATTATCAGCGACTTTGAAACGCGCAGGAATAATCTTGCTTCGCTTCATCGATCTTCCAGGGCTAGGTCGTCGGCGAAAACGTTCGCTGGATGGAGCGTTCCAATCGATCAGGGAACGGCGAAGTATTAAATACCCCGCAGCAAGGTGTACGAAGCTTTTAATTACCGGTATTCTTCCAGTCGAGCGATTCGCGGCTCGTCGATCGCATTAACGTCACGTTTCAGCGCTAATGAGCGGCTTGATACACCGCGCGGCAAAAAGGATCAAAATCTCGTGGAACATCTTCGAGGAGTTTCGAATCACCGGCCCAATAACTTCCGTATCCATTTCCAGAGAACGTACTCATACATTTACGACGTTCGAACCTTCTGTTGCGGATCTATTTACGTTTTTATGGTCCCGAAAGCTCCCGGCGTAATTGAGAGGGCCGGAGGAAGGGGTCCGGAAACGGCCGGTGCATCGCTCACGCTGCGGCGAGGCGACAGAGGCCCCGGATTTTTCGGGAAATGGTCTCACGTGACTTTTACTGCGACCACGACAGCGGGGTCCAAATTGTTCGATTGTCCGTCTCGAGTGGCTGCTGCATTGTCACCGGGTCGCAGCTGTTCGGACGCCTCTTAAATCGCAATTATGCGAGGCGCGGCTACCCGCGAGACAGGGTGGCGGAGGGGGCGAGGGTGGCCCGGCATTTTCTAGCGTTTCGCTCAAAAACTGATCCTTCAAGTGGCTGACAATGGGCGCAGAACAAATCGAGCTGGGGCTTACCTTTATCTGGCCTCCTTGCTCTTCTTCTTCTCTTTCTGCGACCGGGCCCGGCTACTTCGGCCGAGATTGCCGTATTGTCGAGGGCGTGAGGCCCTTCGCACGGACCATTTTCCTCGGGAGTGCCATTCATCCGACTGGGAGCCGAAGAGCTTCGCCTTTGCCAGTTCCGTCTTGCTAGCGTCGATCTTCTGCAGCTGAAAAGCATTCATTTTCACGTCAGATCACATTAGAACGCGTGCGACGGCTGCCGCAACACTAGACGCAATTGTTTCGCGGCACAGTAGCGGAAAATTGTTATAGTAATAAGTACTAATCGCGACATCTATCGTCAATGTATCGTCGTGTATCCTTATGGTGATATCTGTACATCAGTTATAATGTCTGTATACAGGCGTCCTCCTTTCTCACTTTTGTATCGGCAGTTACAGCGAACACGTCTCTCTGGATTATTGTAAAAGTATTTTCGTACATAAAGAATTGCAATCAAATGTAATAGGTTCCTAATTACTTTACAAATCCAACAAAAATTCTGATGGGACAACAAGCAGGTTGGTAGTTTGCTAAAAGCTAGTCAGAGGGTAGCCAATGCCTGGCTAAGAGCAGAGATACAATTTCGAGGTGCTACTGAAGTGTCATCAGTTTTCTGGATGGTTGAAATTGCTCAGTCACTGGAAGATAACTGTCAAAGTTTCAATTAAAGCAGGAGCAAACTCTGTTGTAGGAAGAGTTTAAGAAATTTACCACCAGATGCAATTATTTTGCAATACATTAATGAAAAAATTCGCTGATACCAGGATCTCGACGGTTCAGAAAGAACAGTCAAGGCTGGTCGAAGTCTGAGGAATAAAACTGTGAAGAGATAGTGGATCGCCGGAGCCGTCGGTGTCGATGATATAATTGCCACGATCAATCTCCATCATTGCCGCGGGACGTGCATTCCGCGTTTAGCATTCACGGTCAATCCGGCCGCCTATTTCGACGAGTCGGGAGGCGCGAGCCGTCAGACACTCACGACCCACCTAGTCAATTAAGAAGACAGCCGATCTATTAGAGGCTACCCGACCCCTCGCTTTCTCTCCGCTGTTCGCGTCTCTTATTTTCTTTTCCGGTTTTCTGCGGCCGCAGTTGCGGTGAAGCAGAAGCACAAGGAGAAGCGGGCAGAGCGCAGACGTCGTTTCAGGGGAAAATTGGGCGACGAGAGGAGGAGGATCGCGACAGGACGGTAGACGGAGCGTTAATTGAAGGGAAGAGTTGCATTAGTGGGGCATTTTGTGGCCGGAAGATTGTTTTTCCAGCGAGCAAGCAATTTCTTCCCGCTCTCCGACAAAAGACGACACTGCCGGCCGTCGATATGAATTTTCAAGACGGCCACTTCTTCGAGGAGTCTTCGACGATCCTCACCTCTCTGTTTCTCTCTCTGTCTCGTCAACTCGTTCTATCCAAGCTGATTTAGTGGCGGCGATATAAAGCGGAGTGAGCCGTTCGCCGCTGACAGTTCACGAGCCGAGATCACCGCTCCGGGAGGTGTAACTCATCGCGCACTTACGAGCCGTCCGGTCAATTAAGAAGACAGCCAGCCTATTAGAGGATACTATTCGGCCCCTTATTGCTCTCAGTCTATTTCCGTTTCTTTTCCCCGCGGGCTCGGTCTCTTCCGTTCGCCACCGTCTCGGAATCAATCAGTTCGATGCGCCACGCTGCGGAGCTGTTCCGGAGAACCAGAGTCGAAACCAGAGCCGCGTCAACCTCCCGGAAAATAAAAAGGGGAACCAGGAAGAAGACGGACGGTCCTTCGACGTGAAAACAGCGCCGCGTAACAGCAAACAAGCAGATCGCAAACCCTAGCCGTCGCGCGACGCGAGATGACGTACGGTGGTCCACGACGCTGGCTTCTATTTCGGTTGCCGCGTCGGTTCAGCGGGGAGCCGCGACATGTGCTCGATATTTAGACACCGGGCCGTTTTCTGCGGCCTCGGATTCCCTTGTCCCTCGGGCCTCGCCGTCTCTCTTTCTCTCTCTCTCTCTCTCCCTCCTCTGTACCTCGACACCAGAAGACGACGACGCGCTCCTCCTTCTAACGGGGCATTTAGTTCCACGCCGTTATAAATTACGTATCATTCGCTCTCGAAACTGACAACGCGGCACGCGCTCCCGGAATGCGAATACTGGCTCTGCCTCCCTCGTTATCCTTTTTCTCCCGTGCCCCCCTCCTTCGCCAACCCGCTCCTACGGTCCCGAGTCCCGAGCAACGACATCGGCCACTTAGTTCCCTGTTGCGTGATTTAAGCTTTTTCGAGCGAACCAGGCCCGAGCTTCCAGCGAAACGACACAGAACTTCTTGCGCGGACACGCGATTTTGGCCTGTTAGGACCCTATCTTCTTCCTGGACCTACCCCTGCCGTCGACTTAATCTGCCTTCGCGCCTGTTAATTGAAACACCGAGGTCCAGCTCGCGCTCTGTTTGCCGGAGAAAAAAGACCAGGGACATCCATGGTCCTTATGCTTGGTCGTTCCCATCCTGAGGCTCCTTTATCGCAAAAATCGTAAGTGATGCTTTTGTTTTGTTTTTTTCGTATATAGAAATAAAGTAAAAATTGTTGGCCAAATCGACAACGATCGTTGCCAACATTACCGATAAGAAATTAATGATGCCACCTGTCATTCTTAATTGGTAGACTGCGGATCTTTATGGAAAATAAAAACTGTCCGAGTTAATTATGAGAAATATAGATTACACGAACATGTTTCTTTTTTCTTTTAATAATCGCAATGAGTTGAAAATAATACTTGCAATATCCCTGAATTCTTCCAATGTCGTTTCAGTTCTTTGGTACTCGACAAACTCGTTTTTGTCATACATACATAAAATCCGCAGTCTACTAATTAGTAATATTACGGTTCCTTGAAATCAGCCATACTGGAAGTACTTATTCGTTTAGCTAATAAACTATCTGATGCATTGTACAACTGTCCAGAAAATTATTTCGATCCTTTTACGATAAAAATAAAAAAAAAACAATTAAGAGAGCGAAAGTTGCATAGAAAAGGAACACGCGAAGTTGACGTTTGCGAAGCACACGTCGTGTGGCATGGAGCTCTAGCGAAGTTCGAGGATCGAGGTTCCCCTCGAACGAGCCAGGCCACCTAATTCTAAACACGTGTTCACGCACCGTTTCCGAGAAGTACTCCTCGAGAGACGTCGAGGTTCAGGTTTACGATCCGCGCGAATCGTCGCCGGAACTCCGCGACGAATCTTCTGCGTACGCGTTGCACGTGATCGGCTCCGAGACAAAGGGAACGAGTTCGACGTTTGCTGGCCACCATCTAAATATAATGGCGGGGTATAAGGTCCCCTGCACGCTGCCAGATTTCGGAGGCTGCTCCGACTTGCTAAACCGCGCTCCCTCGAAGCAACCCAACAACTTTTCCACTCGCCGTTCACTCTTATCCTATTCAAACCTTTCGAAACGATCTTTAGCTTTGATGTAACATCGTTTCCACGGAGAGAAGATTAAGCGAAAACCGCTTTACACGTAAATAGATTCCGTCGCAACCATACTAATCGCGACATTTATTAAAAAATATATTTACGCGATCACAGAATCAGGTGATAACACAAGATGCTTGTTTGATACATGCACAATTATCATTCTTCTTGTTCGCGCAACCAACGTGTAAAGTCGTATTTCGGTTCAGTAATTCTTCTCGTGCGAATATATTTATTATCAAAACCAAAGGTGATCTTTTTCCATAGCAAAACCCATCAAATTCAGTTTCGCCTTTTCAGAATGGCAGACAACGTTTTCCCTTCTCTTGGTGAAGAGAAGCGAATTTTCCGATGAAAGCGGAATTGGAATCGCGCGTAGAGGGGGCAGAAATACGGGGTCGAAAGTTCCCGGGAAGGGAGTAACGGAAGGGGTAAACGGAGCGAGAGAAGATATCAATTCTCTTTACGCGGCAAAACGGTGGCAGCTCCACTAATAGACCGAAAGATTCTCATCTGTTTAACCGGTGGACGCGAGTTTCGCGCGTTGCGGACGTCGCGTCGGGAAGAAGACGAAGCACGAAGCGCGAAGCTCGAAGCGGGGCAGAACAGGGACAGGAGCAGGGGCCGGGCTTTCGCCAAGCAACGGGAAAGACAAAGGGAGAGGCTGCCGGAGGGATGGAGAAAAAAATATATATCGTCTCGTTGCCGAGATGCCAGAAGCGAGACGCATACCTCTTAATTGGAACGCTTTGCTCGGCCTAAGCGATTTGGCCGGATTTCGAAGGAAATGGGCGTTTAAGTGCGCCCAGAAACCATTTACCACGGCCGACATTTCGCTCCTCCACCCTGTGCACTGTGCACGCTTCTCGGTCACCGTGTCTGCGAGGTCCCGTGACTTTCTCCTGATTCTTTTCCCTCGTTCGATCGCCTAATTCAAACTAATTTATCGAGTCGAGTGTCGCTTGATAAATGTGTAGCTGTGGATGCGGTTGTGAAAAATCTTCGAAATCTTCACCTTCAATTTTCGGAGCTGAAATTTTGCCGATACATTTTCCGAAGCTCTAATCATGTATACCAAAATTTTTATAAATCTCTTAAACTTTCACCCTTGTTTAGTAATCCACGTAAGGTGATGGGTTTCTTCCGTTTACAAACACGTGAAAATAAAACGAATCCTGTTCTTTTTTCTGATTCTCCGAGGCCTGCATCTGCCGCGACCTAATTGAGACGCGTTTAGAATATTCGGGGTAATATGCGACAGTGCGTCGTTGCAGGCCAATACTGGAGGCATAAAAATCGTCGAGTCTTTTGAGTTCGAACGGCCATTAGCACCGGGGACTTTATTTCTCGAGGGCTTCTGGATCGAAGCGGTGTCGCGTTTTCCCGAAATAAACGAATCGACGGGCGCCGTCGTGCTCACACATCCCGTCGCTGAAAAATATTAAGATTCCCCACTACAATGTCGACTTAATGGAACCGGAGGAACAGCGGCCGGAGAGCGAGAGCGAGAGCGAGGGTGAGAGGAAGAGAGAGAGGAAGAGAAAGGCAGCCGGGGCGTAAAAAAGGCGGGAGAGGTCTTTTAACAACCAGACTCATTAGGAGCATGCTGCTCACTTTTTACACCGAGACATTTGTAAGCAATACAGACTTCAAAAAACAAACTCTCTTGTCGCAGCCACCGCTGGCTGCGTTGGACACCTCGGATTGCTCTCTTTTCGCCATTCGCTGGCCCTCTCTCCCGTCTTCTCTCGCTCTCCTCGCGTTCGTGAGAGGAGGTTTAAGGGTGTCTGGCAGAATTTAAATTGCGAAACGGCCGGCGACTCGCGCGAAACCCTCGACCTTCTCTCTTCATCCTCTCTCCGTCTTCTCTCTTCTCAAAGAGAGCGAGAGCGAGAGCGAGAGAGACGACGCAGCGAAGGAAAACTCGAGTCAACCGCGTCCGCCAGACGTTTACAATATCACAGCCTCTTGCACTGATTTATCAGTCCGGGACTACAGCATTTCGTTGTCTCCGTTTAATAATCGCCGAGTCGAGCACCGATTCCCAAGTTTGATTTTACGGCGCGCCGGATCGGTCAATAAACGACGAATCAGGCTGATGAATATTGCTCTTACGATGCGCGGACGCGATATCGACGGTGACATTATTATCGCGAGGATTTTATTGAGCGTGGCCCGAGCCGCGGCGGGCGTAAAGTCGACGTTCTTATTACCATAATCGAGATAAACGGTAGATAAGCTCGTGTCATCGCCATAATTCTGTTGATAAAACGCGGGGATCGGCGGTCGCGCCGCGTTTTAATGAATTTTTACGGAAAGATAAATGCGAGCGCATTAATAAGGTTATCGCCGTAAACTCCCTAATCACCGTTATAAATCCTCCTCTCGACTTCTGCCGAGCGGACCCGAGCGTGCTGTATTCAACAGGACGAACGTCCCGAAACCTGAAATCCTCCTTCCTCCGAGAGATCTCCGGTTACACGTCAATCGGACAAATTGTTGTGCGAATCGCAAATCTCCTCGAATTACAGTCGCTCTGTAATGAGTGTTCCTGCAATTAAACGCGGAGATTACGAATGTTTTTAAACGATCGGCGAGAGAGTCGTCGACGGTTTTGACGGAAACACCGCGACGCGGAGTGCGGACGCATTAGCAGTCCAATTTTAATATACATCCGACGCGACGCGACGGTGTTTAATCGCGTTGGAAAGGGTCGACGCTAGGAGACGCGTTCCAGTCTATAATTAAGAGGAAAATAACGAGGGACTTGTCGAACGAGAGCGTAATCATTATGGACTCGCGCGAAACAACCGAAACACGTGTTCCTCTCAGTGAACGCTTCCTGTCGTTAAACGTCTGCGTAACTACTCGCGTTTACGCGTGCCCGGCTCCTCCCTGTCTGCGACCAGTCCGTCTCGTGCCTCGAGGTTCGTCTCCGTAATCCGAGAACAACATGCTCGATTGCTCTATCTCGATCCTGAACGCGTTAATATTTCTTGGCAAAATCGATAATTAATCGTTTCGAACATTATCGACAAGGAAACAACGACACTACCTGTCATTCCCAATTAGCAATAGTAGGCACAGTTCCATGTAATCAGCCATACAGAAAGCACGCATTCACTCAGCCAATGAACCACTTAATCGATCACATAGCTACCCTGCAAATTATTTCGGTCCTATTACAGCAATATTTCTAAACCGTGTTTCAATTCACCGAATTCGAAGGGATAGATTCATTTTCGAACATGATCATCATCGACGTTCAAACGGCTAAAGTTGTGTTGGAGATGCAGGATGGCTTCATCGGAGTAGCTTTTCGAAGGCAGACGACCGCCGCTTGACACGTCTAATTAGCATGAGCTCCTCGCCAAGCGTATTCTGCGAGCAGCCTTTTCTTGCCGCAAACGAGAGTAGAATGGCTCGCGTGTCCCGCGCCTCGCCGGCCCGTAGAAAAAGCATCGAAAACGAGGCTGCAAGAGCCGCGGCAGCGCGACCATTCATCTCCGAAACGTCCGGCCTAAACATAGGCCTCGAAACGAGCGGAGGGACGAGTTTTACGAGCTGCGCACCCCGGCTATCTTGCGCCGATAACGGAACAACAGGCATTCTTTGAAGTTGTCGAGGTAACGGAGGCGACACGTACGTTTACTACCCTCGGTGTAAACGCACGGATGCGCGCGCGCGCGCGCTCGATCGGCATCTTTCAGCAAAAATGTTGGCGACAACTTCTTCCGCGAAACGATTACGCGCGGTGGTAGGCGCATTGTTCTCCGCGCGAACGAGGGGCAGAGAAACGCGGGATTTTCGTGGTGAGGCTTTTTTTAGACGATCGAGGCATTCGGATTTCACGGAGAGACCGACCGGGAGCGAGCGGGAGAGGCGGTAATGAAGTGTTAATTGCAAGAGAAAAGGAAAACACGGTCCCGGGGAAACTTCATCCCGGTGATTTAGCAAACCGCGGCGCGGCTTGTTAGCGTTTCTCTGGGAGGCGGGTAAAAAGCGCGAGCCCGAGCCCGAGCCCGAGCTAGACCGTGTCGCATTAGCGTTAATTTCCTCGTTACGCCGCTCCGGGGAGCTCGGCACCGGCCTCCAATTCTTTTTATCATGCCTGAGCGGCCCCACTTCATTAGCTCGCGCGCTCGTATTCTTTTTCGGCCGGTATTTTTGCGAGGGACGACGACCGATTGCGCGATCATTCGCTGGCGCGGCCGAGTAGCGCGGCAAGCAACGAGCTTCAGGAAATTTTGCGGAAGTCGTTTCGCCGGCTGAACACACCCTAATGATATTACTTACTTCTCGCTCGGTTTTTATTCTTTTTTACGGCTGTCGGACGGCCCCGCGGGAACTTCGCCGTCCCGTCGTCGTCCCGAGAGTTGCGAAACACTGTCACGTATGATTGACGACCGTAATTTCACAGTTCCCACCGAGAACTAAATTTGTGTACTTTGCCCGCCGTTGCCACGACCGCGACATTCTTTTTCTTTCGAATTGCAACGGATCACGCAGTCCTCACGTTCAGCGTATTATGGAATGCTCTCGCGATTATGCATGCATATTTCATTGTCGGAACAACAGGATTTCAATTACAATGAGAATCGTTGCGGCGGGGGAAGAAAGGTCGAACAATCGACGCTCGCGACCGGGACTCGGCCGGCCTGATGGGGCTTGCATCGCTAATTGCGGTGTCTCGTGACAGGTGCAATTTGCGAGATGTCTGTCGAGACGGTCCATGAAATTCAAGAAACACGAGTGGCCGGCGCAGCTGCGCCAGTTACGCCTCCGTAAACGTGTTTACGAAAACGCGACGGCTCGTACGTCAGCCTGGTCGTTAACACCGCGTAATTGCCCGCGCTGCGATTAATAGGGATCGCGAATTAAACTCTTTGCACCTTCGACGATACGCGTCGCTCTCTAATCTATCGAGATCGATTCATTTTTCCGCGGACCCGCAAAAATTGTTCAACGACGCGGAAACTGGAGTACGTGTATTCGACGCGTTTCCCTACAGTTGATAATTACTTGGGTTACACTAAGAGGATAGTCGTCCAACGAAGTACTGTTAGAAATGTAACAATGCCGCCATCTATCAGAGCGAAACAATACTGTAATACATATTAGACATACTCACACCTACACATATACGCTGCAGGAAAGTATTCACCACAGTTCACTTCGAATGTAGTCCAGTTAAAGAAATTCGCATACGTTGTATTCAAAGTGAAAGATTAAATTGTATCGAGTAACATTTTCCATTTTGCATGAAATCCATAGAAAGTTAAACAAGTAGCTAGCTTCTAAAGGGCCCAGGGCTCGCGAACATCGGATCGCCGAACTTATCCGAGGGCCGGAGCGAACGGTAAAGTTAGTTTCTCGGCATGCATCGGGTTTTTCTTCGGCGCGCGTGAACGCCAGCAATTTTCTGGTCGCTTGCCGCGGCCCGGTTATATTTAATGCTTTAATCTGGCGGACCGTCGAGCGATCTAAACACGCGATAAATCTCGGCGCGGCGACGCCTTAAAAAGCGGCAACAAAACCTTTTCCAGGCGGAAGCATTAAGTGGCGCCGTTTACTCGGTCCTCGCTCGCGTTTGCTTCCGTGGCCTGGCCATTAACGAGTCGCACTCGGCTCTGCTCTGCGACACCCTCTCCAAACGATATTAATGATTTCCCAAAACTCTCGAGCCGTGTGAAAACTCTTTGCGGCGATCGGGAGAGCTCACGAGCCTCCTTTCACCACTCGCTCGTCAGATCCGCCGCCTAGCCTCCTCAAAAACGCCTCTGACAGCTGCGACCGCGGCTTGAGATCGATCCTCGCTACCGAAATCGACCGTTTACGACCTGAAGAAGTAGCTGAACACCGAGCACGATAAATGCTCTCGGGACATCAAAGCTGCGAACCACTAACACCAGGATCTCGTACACGATCGTGGTTCGCTGCGTCGAGGGGATCCGCTCGAGTTGGATCTATGGCTTGGAGGTGTTCCAAGGTAAAGACTATCAACGCCCATTACGAAGTAGAGACTACCAAGGTCGACTACAAGGTAGAACTTATCAAGGTCGGCTACAAGGTGGAGACTAACTATCGTGTTTTGAATCTATAGTTACCATCTTATTGCGACAAATGAGCTGAAATCATTAGACTGCGGATTGTACGCATTTACGGTAAAAATGGCACGTGGAATATAGAACTGGTAACACGTGTGCAAGTACGAGCGAAGTAAAACATATCTATATTTAGACAAACGTGTTTTCTGACACATAGTCAACGTGTGCAGAATTCCACGAAAAAGCTCTTTCCATCAAAAGCAACCACTAATTCCAAAGTTCATGATGTCGTCGAAGGAACAGCGCCGGAGCAGCCGGTCTCTCTCCGGACCGCGTCCAGACCCGAGGAGGCTGGTTGGCCCATTTCCTGTCCGCTAGCGCCACCAGTTCCGGATCCTCTCAGAAAAAGAGCACCGGCTTCGAAGCGGAAATGGGCAAAAACAAATGAACTATTAGAGGAACCGGGAGAAAGGGCGGAGAGTAGAGCCGTTAAGGACTAACAAGTCTTCGCGCGGCTCGTTGCGTGTTCCCAGCACGCGGCGCGCATAGTTGTTAGCCCTCGGAGCTGGCTCCTAGGCGCCTCTCTAACTAGCCACGCATGGTGAGCACGTGTGGAGGTGTCGACTGCCCTAGCGCCCTCGCCGCGACCCTTTCCTTCGACCGTGACCCTCCTCCTTTCCCTTTCGATCCTTCTCCATCCCTCTTTCGCGTCGGCCCTTCCGCCGAGTCCCGCGAGACGCTCGATTTCAAGCGGCGTGAAATCCGGGCGAAAATATTTGGGCGCCTCTTGCAATTGGCCGCGACCCCTACGCTCCACGTTCATTCTAGGAATTTTTTCAAAGATTTACGCGCCAACGACGCACGTTCCCCTGTAATTTTCCACTAGGTCGCCTCCAGTTTTTCCAGCAGGAGAAATAAATTACTTTCTGGATCTTTTGGTCGGTTCAGAGATTTTTTCGACGCTTTGGTTAAGAGGTTAGAGTTAATCATAGATTGTAGATGACGCGATTAGTACGAAATATTATTCATTTCTAAAGTGCGGAAAGACAACGGCGGAGTGTTTGGAAGGTCTGAAAAAGAACTGTATTAGGCAAAGAGTAGAGTGTTTTATATCAGAGTTTATTCTATAGAGTTATATTAGAATATATTAGAATTACCAATTTAAAAAAATATGACTGAGATCCTTCATTACACTATATTATTTGTTCTTTTGCAGTTTACTTGCTTCTTCGCAGAAGATTAATAAACTATAAGGAAAGTGTGAACCGAACACCGTGTCCACCAGGTTCTCAAGATCCGAACCTTCGTTTTACAAGTCTAAATGCCCGAAGATGTGGAAACCCGATCTCGGAACCAGTCGTACCACTGGCATACCCACCGAGATAATTCAGAAACCAGTCGGCTAATTACACTTTATAAACGCTTCACCGCGTGTTAAACGGCTCATTTAACATTTAACCCGCCTAGTCCGCTCTCTACCGTCCACGTCTTCTCACGAAAGCGCGGAGCCGTGTTCTAAACTAAAACATTTTCGAAGAGCAGCACAAGGAAAGAAATTCCGTTGGAAGAGGAAGTTGAAAATCGAACACGGATTAGCGGGTCGAGACGAAGAGAGTCCACTGGAAAGTCTCGGACGTCCTAAGCCAGTTACTCGAGGATTTCCCTCTTTGAAGTCTCGAAGAGGGACTGCCGCTGCTTTTCTGCGGGGTTGTATTCTAATTTCGCGGCTATGTCGCAATGAAATTGACCGCGTCGACGTAGAACCTGCCGGAGAGTGGAGAGTCAATTGGCGAGCTGCCGGGGGATCAACCGCGACGCGAAAGCGGCTTAGCTGCGACCGAATGAAATTTAATTAACTGGAAACAACGAGAAATTATCGAACATTACGTGGCACTCAGGTGCCCCCGCGATTACGCAGGCCGAACCTGCAGAAATCGATTCGGAACATTCCTGTTCCGCTTTATTACCGGGGGTCTTTGTTACCTGGGGTTGAATATCAAATACTGGAACTCTTTTAGGACTCGAAGATGAACCAGCGAATTCTTTTGCAGCAATTATCAGACCGCGGATCTCTATATAAGAAACAGAAATTAAATGAAAATAAGTTTCCTCTATTAATCCTCTAAGTGCCGGGCGAAAAAGTGGTGCCTATGCGAGAATAACCGGCCGAATTTCACGGTTTTATTAGGGTTTGGGAAAATGCTCATAAAAACTAAACCAGAAACAATATTTACATGATTCAAAAAGCAGTATATTAAGGACGAAATAGAGAACAAAACAATGACACTAGTTTTTCTATATTCATTGAAAATTATATAAATAACAAAGGTATAAGTGATTAAAAAAAGAAGAAAAATTGAGTTCTCTGATACTATATATATAGACATACTCTGATACTGATATATAGACCGATATATCGGCTCCGGCACTTTTCGCCAGTGCAGCAGGAGCCGATATATCGGTCTCCGGCACTAAGAGGGTTAATAAATTTAGTAAGTCGAAAATAACATGACAATATCATTAAATGTTTTCACGGTTTTATATTTGATCTTTTCATTTTTGCTATGAACGCATAAAATCAGGAACCTGACA